>JAVDBV010060162.1:0-29868 GCA_032619315.1 Piper longum
ATCAATATCTTCCATCTTGAGACGCCGAGAGTAGATCCACCCGAGACCCGTAACAGTTCGGTTCGGTTCACGAGCGAGCCGGATTCGGGGTGTTACAAGGAAAGCATTAGCAATGGTAGGGGGATCATGTGTGTTGATGCAGCTTCCAATGGCATGCCTCGGCCTAATTACAATTGCCCTCCAAACCTCCTCCATTCCGACCCCAGCATGTCCTCCACTTCCTCCACCACCGTGCCCTCCGGAGTCCCCTACGTCGATGACGTTTCGACAATGCGAAACAGCAGCTTCTCCGCCGCCAGCCCCGGCAACTCCTATTCCGAGAGGCCAAGTGACTTCTCCCCTTACAGCATGTCCCCTTGGAACCAATCCTCCCCTTACAACAAGTCCCTGTGGACCCTCCCTGCGACCGCCCCGCCGATCGCTGGCCACAGAGCCTATGCCCCGAGTGGCCTAATCAGCTCCCTCGTCCGCGAAGAAGGCCACATTTACTCCCTCGCCGCCGCCGGCGACAGCTCTACACCGGCTCCGACGGCAAGAACATCAGGGTGTGGAAGAATCAGAAGGAATTCTCGGGATTCAAATCGAACAGCGGCCTGGTGAAGGGGATCATCCTCTCCGGCGCGCGGATCTTCACCGGCCACCAGGATGGCAAGATCAGGGTGTGGAGGGTCTCTTCCAGGAATGCCACCGTCTACAAGAGGGCCGGCACCCTCCCCACCTTGAAGGACTTCCTCAAGAGCTCAATCAAGCCAAGCAACTACGCAGAGGTTCGACGTCACCGGAATTCGCTCTGGCTCAAGCACTACGACGCCGTCTCTTGCCTGAGCTTGAACGAAGACCAGGGCATCTTGTACTCCGGCTCTTGGGACAAGACGTTCAAGGCCCGGCGAATCTCCGATTTGAAATGCCTCGAATCGATCAACGCCCACAACGACGCGGTGAACTCCGTCGTCGCCGGATTCGACGGCCTCGTCTTCACCGGATCGGCGGACGGCACGGTGAAGGTGTGGCGGATGGAGGTCCACGGCAACAAGACCAAGCATTTCTTCCTCCAGACGCTGCTGAAGCAGGAGTCCGCCGTCACCGCCCTCGCCGTGAACCTGTCGGCATCGGTGGTGTACTGCGGCTCGTCGGACAGCCTCGTCAACCTGTGGGAGAGGGAGAGGTATCTGTCGCACGGCGGCATCCTCCGCGGCCACAAGCAGGCGTGCTCTGCCTCGCCGCCGCCGGCAGCCTCATCTTCAGCGGCTCCGCCGACAAGACCATCTGCGTGTGGCGGTACGACCGCTGCGCGCACTCGTGCCTGTCCGTGCTCGACGGGCACGCCGGGCCGGTGAAATGCCTGGCAGCGGAGCAGGACAAGGAGGGGCCGCCGGAGGAGAGGGGGTGGATACTCTACAGCGGGAGCCTCGACAAGTCGGTGAAGGTGTGGCGGGTGTCGGAGGTCATCGGCGACATGCCGAGCTGGGATCCGGGACCGGCCGAGGCACCGGAGACGTCGGCGGTGGCTGCTTTCACGGCCAGGGCAGACCCTCGTCCAGTGGCGGGAAACAAGCACATCACAAGGCAGTAACGGTAATAACTAACTAATTGGGAAAGTGATTTCCCCCGTTTCCGCAGTTAGTGGCCAATTCCTATGTTTGAGAAGTGTTTGTTTAGCTACATGTAATTAGAGCGGTAATTTTAATGGTGGTGATGCAACTCTTTTTGTTTTGTTTGGAGTAGTTTTGAAACAATGTCAGCTGACTATTTTAATGAGTAGAAGTAGATTTCTTGTTATTTAAATGATGAATTTTTCATTATAACAATGGTATAATACATTTTCATTTCACAGGTAATAGGCATCGTTGGGGACTATGGTTCAATGATTACGCAGGTTCACTATCGTGAGAAATTAAGACCGACAATACAATAATCAGAATGTATAATTTAATGTGGTTCTACCTACAAATACGTTATTTAAAAATGGCAAAAAAAAAGGTGGACGACTTCAAAGCCTAAAAAAGACCAATAATAATGTCAATAAGCTAAAAAAATTTCCTTGCGCACAACCAATTTTGCTAACTTGACATTTCCCTAATTGGGGGAAGCTTTTGTTTGTGAAATATTATTCTCCAAAAACTATAATGCTGGTAAACACATGCTGCAGTTTGGGTTAGGTATTATGCTGTGAACAGCATAATATAACACAATTACACCAATAGACACCCCAAAGCAGCAGCTCAATGTTGGGAGAATTGGCAAATGAAATTTCTGGGGTAACAGCAGAGTATTTTTTTTCTTTTGATGGCGATTAAATCATTGATGCGGAAAAGAAGAAACGGGGAAGTCAAGTGAGTGTTTGCAGACTCTTCCTAAGAGAGACAAAAAACAACAGGGACAATTTTTATATTGAAAATAAATAGAATATCACAACAATTATGATGTACACATTTACACAGCATGCATTAAAAATTCCATATGCGCGATTCCCTCAATAATGTTACTTTCTTTATAGCTACCAAAATCATCTTTATCACAATAAGTAAAGAAAAAAAGATTGACACCATTTATGTGAACATAGCGTCCAAGACATCTTCGACCTTTACTTTGTTCTTGGGTCGTCCAACCTGCCTCGTATCTTTATTTGATAGAAGTTTTAGTGCCTTCTCTAGTGTGACCTTATGCGGATCCAAACTCTGCCAATACATGGGAGAAAAAGATGGTAACAAATATATATGTGGGATAACTGAGGAAATATATAGGAAGAAAGATTACCTTCGGTACAGAAGCAATTGAACGTCGATGCCGAATTATGAAGCCAGTTCTTGAAACTTTAAGAATAACCGGAAGATCATCCTCTGGATGATTACCCTGTAAAAGTTGCCAGGAATGTGCAATGTAGTTACTCTAAAGATAATATACTACAACGTTCTAGAAGTTGCTATATCAAAGCAATCATACCAAAGTTACAGGATAGCGCAGCAACTCAAGTGCATCATCTAAAGTAACTGAATCCACATCCTTCCCCCAAACATGCAAGAAACAAAATTTCAAACACCAGAAGTTATTATGAGCTTTAGTTCTTATCAGTGTAGCTAGAAACAAGCACAGAGGTATACAATAGTACATGAATATTTCATTTCCTTCATGTTGGGAAGAGTCAACAGTTCTGTGATTTACCGGAATGTTTGAGGGTTGATTCAAATTGGTAATAACCACATGCAACATAAAAGTTTGTCTAAATTGGCAACGCTATGCTAGCTTTTTCTAACTTTTTAGGGAATGAAAGGATGCCAAGACAAATTATAGTTTCTTCATAGACATTCATTCATATTCTTTCATATGCACGCTCATAAAAAAAGTTTTTGGCAGCTCCAGGTGCTGATAAAAACATAATACGTAAAAATGGCAGCTACAAAAATTTAACCAAGTTGCAGAAAGAGCATCCTGATATGGCATATCTTTCACCTCCTTATGCCACTATATGATTCTATAAAGCCTACCAGTATATAACTTTACTTACCAAGTTAAGAGGAGCTCTTTTTGGTATTCGCCCTTTCTTATCATCACCTAGCTGTACATAAAAACCGTAGGGTCCATTTTTTACAAATACCTGAAAAATGAGAAGAGAAAGATTACGTGCACATTTCAAAACTTTATGCTTGCTGAAAAGAGTTTTCATACCCTTTCATCAGTAGGACTCAGACCAAGCAATTTTGGTTCGAAGTATGTGTCAGGTTTCTGAGGATCTGGATCATCATCATCACATCCATTATAAATGGTTCTAGCGATATACCTGCATGTACTCACAAAAAATTGTCAACAACCTAAATAACTATTCATAGAATCAATAATACAATTCCAATTAGAATATTGATGAAACTTGTACTTTGAACAGGTTAATCATATTTTAAATGTTGCTACAGTAACACTGGCCATTCAATTGGGTTTAATATCAGTCATGCTATTGCTCAAAGTGAGTTTACAGTCTAATCAATGCTAAAAGAAATGACATCTGCATGGTAATGGTCACTAGCAACTTCTATCAAAAGATATTGTAACACATGAGTTTATGCTGTTAAATGCAGAGTGCATACAAAGAAGAGAAAGAAGCAAGCTGGATTACACCAAATCTAACTAAAGATACTTTTCTGTTTACATCCCAGGCTTTTCCATTTGATTTGCCTCACCCCGTTGCCCCTTCCATGCATGGAATAGCATTCTGTCTCTACGAAATAAATTCTATTCATGTTATTTCTACAATGTTGGTGACAGTAAATCAATCCATACTTGGCTTGATCCTTGGGTGGATCACTTTCCCCTTCTGTCAAAATTTGGCAATAGAACTATCACAAACCTAGGAGTTCTCAACCACACATTGTCGGAATCGATTATTAATGGTTCTTGGGCACTTTAAGCAAACACTGTGTCTACAAACGAGGCTTTGGATTTCATGAACCAGCACATCCCTCATCTCTCTGACTCTAGTGATTCTATCGGATGGCTATCCTCTTCAGGTCGCTTCTCCCTCAAGAGTTGGAATTTTCTTAGAAATCCCAGAGATGATACTCCCTGGTCCTCCCTTGTATGGTTCAAGCACAGATAGAACAAGCATGCTTTCATTGCTTGGCTCAGAATGTGAAATGGAACATGTGGGGTTTCAGCTTGCAAACTGATGTTCCTTGTGCAGAAAATCAATGGAATCCCGAAATCATCTCTTCTTTGAGTGCTCATATAGTCTAAAGATATGGCATCAAATTCTTCACAAGTGCCGCATTCACCAATGTGCTGTTTCCTTTAATGGGGAGATTGAGTGGCTATTTGCTTTCTGTGCTCAAAATCCGTAATTCAGTTTGCTTATGAAGCCTCTCTTTATCACTTTCTTAGCTTTTATTTGATATGAGCAAAACAAGCAGATCTTCCAAAGTGTCTCAACGCAGCACCAAGCTTTAACTTCATCTATTATTACAGAGGTTCAATTAGCCTCCAAGGTCTTCAACTATAAACAAAAATTTCTGGACCACTGTAATTATCATAGACTTTTGGATATAAACCTGATTGTATCTAGCCTTTTGCCATTTTGGGCATAGGCTTCTTGTACTCTCCCTTTCCTTTTAATGAAATTTTAACTTCAATAAAAAAAAAGAGGTCCAATACAGAAGCTACAGTACACTTTGTCAAAAAAAGCATGACAGTTAAGACAAAAATATGATAATTTAGAAAAATGAAATCTGCACAACTAAAATTTTTTATCAAAATCTGCAATCTAAAAATTGGACTCACAATTTGATAGAACTGTAAAATGATCCTAAATGGGATGAAAATAATTAAATGTTGTGTTGTGCATTTTCTCTTCACAGAAAAAAAATTAATTACGAGCTCAAAGGATAATCTTATTATCATCCAAAGCAATAAGGAATTATTAAAAGGATAAAACTCAGTAAGAACCAGATCATCAATAAATTCAAGGATAATAAATTTAGAAAAAATGCGATAGAGTAAGACTGCATAATATCTAATCAGAACTTACTTGCACTTAGGATGTTGATTACAACCAATAAAATACCCAGCCCCGAATCTGCTTACTTTGAATGTTAGAATGCCTTCCATACAGCTTCATGAAATCAACAAGTAGAAATAAGTTATCACCTTTCCAATTGTATTAGTTTAGGGTAAGTATCACCATTGATAGACCCAAAAAGAAAAAAGAAATATACAAGTTTTTACCTTGGGCAAGTTCTACTCCTGCCAGGAAGAGATGCGAACAAAAAATATCCAAATCTCTCCTCCAACATTTTCTCCACCTGCCAAAACATCAGAACATTTGTCTATAAAGTTTCCAAGCAGGATAAAGACAAAGTAGGCAACACATGTTCTACTCATCAAGATAGCCCAACAAGTACCTGTCTTCCATCAACTTGACTTGCACGTTCACAATACTTACTAAATCGCGCCCAATAGTCTTTTAAGAGGCCTCGCCATTCAGTCCTCCCAACAGAGACATTATCTAACTGTCCACAAGCAATCAGAACAGCTTATGTAAATAACAGTATACAGAAAAGACTATCAATTCTATTAACAACCAGAAACAAAAAGAAGCAAATTGCTTTTTGGGTTGTGGCATCTTCTGCTCAGTAATCTTCTTCTCTTCAATCATATAATATAACTCCCCAACTATTCTCTTGTAGTACTACCAAGTTAAGTTAGTCCCTCATTTAAATCTTACTAAGGTAAGATCCAATATATTAATGGGGATGATGCTTACATTCTTCAAATTGGTTAATCACTTTTAAAGAGATGGCTAAGCCTAATAGTTGCACTAATTGGGTTGGGTCTTTAGGGTTTTATCAAAGCCGACCCAGGACCGTATTGGATGATAAGAGTCTGTCTAGATACAGATTCAAATAAGTAAGTTCATGAGCCACTGAAAAAAAATTTCAAGGAGTTTCTCCTTAAGGTGGGTAGACTGCAATATCCCCCAATAGATTAAGTTAATCCAACATCTAATGCCTGATGGGGTAAGATCTAAAATATTAATATGGATGGTGCTTACAATTTTTAACTAAATTAATTACTATTAAAGAGATGACTAAGCCCATCAATTTACACTAATTGGACTAGGCCTTTACAAAATCTCCAAGAGTTATATATTTATAATGGGCATCCATCTTGACATTCCCAACTTTATTGCCCCCACCTTACCAAAAAATTCAAAATGTACAACATTTGATCACATTAAATCGCTAGCATCTTTGTCCAATTGACTTTAGCAATTGGTTTGACAACAATACATTAATCACATGGTATATTTAAAGTGGATATCCATTTGAACCCCCCAACTATTCTCTAAAATAGAGAGTTACCCAAAACACAAGACTAAAATCTGAATAACAGGAAAAAAAACAAAACATGCTCCGTCCACCTCAATCTTTGGACCAGCAAAGTGTACAATGTGTTCCCTCCTTTTTATAATATGAATATTTCCCAAGGAAGAATTTTTTTTCCCCTTGAAACAATTGTTAATACTCACAGCTAAATATATTACATCATATATATTACCCTAAAGAGAACAATGATTACAATTGCCTCTTGTAGCAAATGAACCACAGCACCAGCACAAGTAACATGTTCAGACTTCATTTTTAATGAAATAGAATATAATCAACATACCATAACTTTAGTATTTTAGCAGACTGCTTATATTCTGAAAAGGATGAGAATTGAGAAATAACAGAACTCACCTCGTTCTCCATGTCAGCGGTAAAACTATAATCTGAAACTTCCGAAAAATGATCAGACAGAAATGCAGAAACCTGACAATTACAACAAAGTTAAACTTATTGAAATTTTAATCTGTTCATCGCCATAAGACAATACAGTAGCAAAAAAGCATTCTAACCACTAAAGCGACAAAAATACAGGCTGATGCATCATGCATAAGACTGGAATCATGAAGTATGCATGTTCTTTTAATAAAAAAGGAAGTCAATGTGTTGCGTCAACAGAAGCAACACATGTTAGGTAATAAAACATATGTAAATGGGTGGGAGCTTCTTGGCTATATTACTTAGCCAATTACAAACTTCAAAACAAATATTGGAAGAAATTAAATAGCCTGATCTCAGAAGCATAACTTGCAAAAGAGAACTTATGTGAACATTTGCACTTGATATATATTCAAAATCTCATTAAAAAAAAAAAAGCCAACTCCCAAAAGAGAACTCCAAGGTAGATGATTTCAAAGGTCCAGATAGTTAAATTTACAAGAAAATAACTCCTTTTCCAATAAGCCTTGTAAGGTGTCAAAAATAAGAAGCTATAAAATGAATTTACAGCCATTCATTACCATGCGTCCACGGAACTCTGGAGTCAAAACTCGGTTCTTCACTGTCACATACTTTCTGTCCTAAATAAAGGAGGAAACTTTTAGCATATTTAGCTGAAAAGTAGCCAACATTTCCATAAGTGACAATGGAGGAAAAATTCAAAAATTACTTAAGTTTAAAATATATTTTTAGAGTTCAAAGATCAATTAGATAGCAATCACTGTCATTATAGTTTTAGTATGTTGCAGGTTTGTAACATGTGTATAAGAACAGTTTTCTAATTTGAAAATTGTTGTAGGTTTGTAGCATGTATATAAGAACAGTATTCAACTCTGAAAGTACAATATTGTCCTCAACCTCCCAGCTGCAGGAGATGAGAGTTTATATGTTCAACTAAATATGCGAGAGTTACAAAAAAATGCCAAGAGTACATGGATAAAATGTGAACACATAGTTAAAGGATGAATCCATAAAGCATTTTACTTTATGGAATGGAACAACAAATATAAATCAATGTCTCTGATATCAAATAACTAGGTGCATGATTGGCGTAAGTATCAAAAAGTGCAGTGATTGGCATAGTTCAATAAATGCCCTTACGATAGTAGTTATGATTGTTTAGCAATTAATCAATTATTAGCAATTGTTTACGAAAGAACACAAAAAAATTTATGCACCTCCCCTATCAATAGCTAGGTGAATAGATAGCTGGAGAGTATGAAAGTGCCAGTAACTGCTGTTATAGTTCAATAAATGTATTTATAACTGCACTTAAGAGAGTTGCTGTGTTTTTATCAGTTATATTTGCTGGATTCAATTAGCAAATCTTTATCATGGTTTGTCTATCAAGAGTTGGAATTGATGCCAAATAGCTACTTGTATTACATGAGAAATTTTTCCTTTATGCAATTACAAAATGGCAAAATTTTTTTTGATTGCCGGACCGTCCTGACGCCAACCCTCCTTTATGTGGGCTCGGGACCGGCAATGCAGGATCATTGGCAGAGTTATTACAAGAGAAACTACAACAGGAAAAAATATTTCTAACACAAAGTACAACCCATATGGAGGAGGAGAAGCAAAATGGTTGGAAACAAGGAATCACAGTATCATTCAAGCGATAAGTCAAAAAACATTAGCAATATTCTTGAACAATCTTAACATCAAAACAAATACCTTTAGCACTTTAATTATAGCAGAATATGTGGACGGCCTTCCAATTCCAAGTTCTTCCAGTTTTTTTATCTTCAAATGCAAAATCAGATAGAACATCAAGACCAGTATATGGCAGTAACTACTTTACTCTTGCATTTGGAAAATGAACATATATTGTGGTAGGACAGTTTCCGAGTTGGAATATCACAATCAAAAGCAGCTAAATATTTTTCTGTCAGAAAATACTAATGCAGAATCGTTTTTCCCAGTTCTGACATGTCAATGTTCTATAAAGTCCAGACAGCACATTGAAGCATCCAGAAAATAAGAACAATGTGCAACAAAAGCTTGACTTACTAAAGCACCCTCAGAGTAGCGAGGAGGAGGTCGTGTGTGATGCTGATTTATTTCAACTTTACGAAGGGTTAGTAGATCCCCCGCCTGGCATGGTTGCAAACAAAGGAATAAATATCGTGAAGAAAGAAAAAATATAAAACCATACATTTGTTTCAGTACTCCTATGAAAGAAAAACTAAAAACACCCCCATCAAGTGGTCCACTTGTGCAAGGCAAACTGGATGAAGATGCATGCATACAAACACTATGAGCACAAAAGCTTACCTGCAATGTAGATAAAGACTTGAAAGCCTCTACCCGAGTAGTTTCTTCTGTCTCACACTCGCTAATGCTGGCAGTTTCCCTATCCTGCAAGGAGGATACATATCATCCAAAACTCATCCCATAGTTACAAATGAATGGGCAGCACCATAAAATAACCTGTGAAATGAATCTACAGCCCTCCCAAATTTGTATTTTGACACCATCACCTGTTTTTCCTAACACTGATAATATAATTCCTAATATCTTCTTTTAGAATGCTTAAAATTTGTCCCACACACATTTCTAATGATCAAAAAGCCATTTTCATCAATAAAAATTGGTATTATGTGTGAATTTTTCTTACACGAAACAAGGATGAAATAACCATTCCAGACGAAGTAAGGGTGTTATGGACTTTCTGCATTGTAAAAAGGGGATGTAGTGCTACTCTTATAAGTCAGAGGGGATAAGTGTTATTTTACCTCACGCCAAGGGGTACAAGTACTATTATCCTATAAAGATAAAAAAATAAAAATAAGAAAAGAGCTAACCTTATAAACTGCCCTATATCCCAGAAATCCAATTTTGGAGGCACCTGATCCCAGAATGATACCATCAGGATTGACCATACTAACGTGTACCTGTCTTATCGATAATATAACATAAAAAGATGCATGAGAAAGGTAGCTACAGATGAAAATAGAAGAAATTACTATATAAAGGAAAAAGAGCACCAACATCGGAAAGAACTAGTACACACACATCTACAAGTGTTTCACAACCAGCTATTGCAAAGTAAATCAATATAATAGTCATCATGTAAATGGTGAACAAATCTCTTTTTCATCACATTAATAAAAGCCTGAACACCTACCAACCATTTGTGTAGCAGATACTACAGAAACAGGATCGAAAAAGAATTTATTCCCAAATCATGCATTCCAAAGCCAAGAAAAATTTTGCCATTGTCCAGATATGGGCTTTTAGAATGTTAACATTTAGAGCAACAAGCCTTAATCTGAGTTCCACTAATGTCAATCATAAACTTTCACTTGCAAGCAACAGAAATATACTTTCACACTGTTTTATTAAATGCTGCATTAACTTTTCAATAAATGAAATTCAAATTCAAAATTTGATTAAAAAAAAGTAAACATGCTTGCAAGAAATAAAAGTGAGAACACGAACAGTAAAGTCTACGAGCATTTGTAAACACATGAGGAATGCTATTAGCAGAAATAAGCACAATAGAAAGCATTCACTTTGAGCATGTTGAAGGACAAAAAAGAAATGATATAAAAAATATTTTCTTATTCCATGAGACCTGGAGTCAGTCCTTCAAAAATAGGATCAGTCAATCTCCCAAAGATGGGCACGATCAACAGAGGAGAAATAGTGGAGATGGGCAGATTTATTTTGAAGAGGAAGCTCTACCTCTGGAAGAAGAAGTTTATTCAGGAGGTGGAGCTGGGAAGTTGGTTGTGACGCTACAGGTCAAGATCTCTTGGATGGATATGGACTACCGATTTGCTTGGACCAAGAGAAAGACTGCTGCTACTTCCTTGGAGTCAAGTTACAGATTTATTGAATTATACATGGAGTAAATAGACTAACTCTTCAATGTGGAGAACAAAGTAGAGGGTTCGAGGCAGAAACCAGCAGAAAAGGAAGATGGATTTTATTTCATGTTTTCTAATATTATTAAGATTAGGAAAGGTATGACAACAACCATAGTTTTAATGTGATTCCACAGTCCAAGATTCAGTACAGCTTTCTTGTTCAACATCAAATTACTTTTTTGTTGTCGCCTGCATCTTCTGCAACGATTTCAGTAAATCCTCTAGTTTGATCTCAGATCAGTAAGGGTGGACAATTAAACAAAAAACTGATGTGACTCATGTTAGCCTCAGGCCCTCGGCTACTCATTGCGCTTCCTGTTGGTCTCAGCTATTCATTCTCATTCCTCTCAACCCATCTTTTTTGGATTGCTGTATTTTGGAAACGAACAAATGCCTATCAATTGACTAGTGTAAACTTGCTACCATCTATCTTCCAATCTTGTGAGAGCTTCCTAGAAGTAAATCCGCTACCTCTCATCATCATTTAACAAATTATCCTTAACACCAGTCAGGTATTCTTCAAAAACATTTATATAACAAGCCTTCCAGGAATGGGAAGGATTGCCAACATGGATGGTCATTTTTTTTCAGTCAGGAAAGGCTCACTTCAATTTTGCCAGTAGTAACATACAGCATACATGTTCAATTATCTTCTTCTTCTCAATGATAACTGACACTATTATTATTTCTCACATACAAATAAATATTTGGAACTAAAAAGAAAATATTTGAGACTATCATTATTTTGATATACACTAACAGTCCTCAGACTTCAGAATGAAGAATACCTGATTTATAAAAGAAGATGCCATCTGGCATGCCACTGTCCGGGACCAAATGAGTGTGTACAGCTTAAGAGAATCATCATCCAGTACACCAGCCAACGTGGCTGAAATATACACAAAACGACAACTGAACATTTCTATAAGAATCATGAGCCAAGAGAACAAAAACAAATTTAACATTTATTAAGTATCATTATTATATTATATTCTTACATGGCAGCCTTGCTATATTAGTTGGTCGAATGGCTTCATGTGCTTCTTGGGCATTCTTAACCTTCTTATAATGCTTACTTTTGGTGGCAACATAATTATTCCCATACCTACATGATTAAAATAATGAAAGCAAACATCAGAAAAAATACCTATTCACCAATAGGAAAAACTGAGATACAATATAAGAAAAACTGAGATTCAATGTCAATCTAGCATAAGAAAATTTTATATCAACTCATCCTAATGTTGTAGCTGTACAACTTCTAAACATACAATATAACTCAATTCTAGAAGCATGAGAACAGAAATGTTAAGGCAACAGCTCTATTCCAGATTTCCCATTCCTATTCCTAAATGATGGGGTTCGAGACATGGATCCTATTTAGGCAAGCCAAATGACAATGAATATGACAGTACTAAAATAACAAACGTTTATATTCCTTCATAACCTCTATTATATTTCCCCATTACCTCAACCTCAACAGATGTCTGTATTGGCCCCCTTTATGTCCAAACCATCATATGATTGGATAAATTGTATGCTTTAACTTTTGATAGTATATTACGGGTAAGGATACATTTTAATGCAACCAATCAATGACTCAAACCACCAAAGTAATGCATAAAAATGAAGTTAGGAGACATCGAAAAGGCTGTCATGCAACCCTAGAACCTTCAAACTCCAGAGTCCAAAATAACATTCTGTTAAGAGCTCCAATACTTCTACATGATGTAAACAAAGTATTTACAATATTTCAAATTTGTCAAACTATATAAACTTAATATATAAAAATAATGATTCTAATCTACAAACCCACACACATTAAAGGGCTAATGATGAAATAGGCTAGCACGGTGCATTTTGGGTCAGAACCTTTCATTTAACCATTGAAAAAATAAAGGTCTTTACAAGCATATTCCACAATCAAATAAAAACTTATTTCACCACCAAATTTTCAAGACCCAGCCATAAAACTAAAGGTTATTTGCATTCTCAAAGAGTAAGTCTTCCTTCAGATATTTAATAAAAGACATCATAATGCCACATGCCCAAAACCCTTCTTATGCAGATCAAACATGGATAAAGTGCTCACCTCTCAACAATCAACATATGGATATTCTTCACAGCTTCCTCAGACATCTTAAACAGATACAACAATTATGTCAGAGAAACTAATAAAATAATACATGGGCAATACAAATTCAAAATTTGGAAGCCAGTTAAAAGATGAGTTAACCATGCGATCCTGCTTATGATAGGCATAATTCCTATTGATAATCCCGCATTATCTTCTCATCACATATTCATCTTCTAAGAGTTAATGTGCATTTGCTTCCATAAGATTACGCTTCATATTCAATCCAGTGGAGTATGAACTCCTTTAACCAGATCTTACACCACCTAACTAATCTTTTAATTGATTAAGCTTTTTAAAAATCAGACTTATAATCTTATTTTCACTCAACCAAGATCTTAACTAAAAAAGATGATAACCCATACTTCACAATCAAATAGAAAATTCCTACCAACAAATGTCTAGCAATGAGAGCATTCATGGACCCACATGTTCTAAATTCTCCAAACTCAACAAAAGGTGATAAGAGACGAAAATGTGGCATGCACATTTAGAACAACAAACTAAATCCAAATACTAGGATATTACCAAGGTCTGAGACCTACATGAAATCCATCAGTGCGCATATATGTTATCAACCCTGTTGTTTCAACATCAGAAAGCTTAACACCTTCATAAAGCTTCTGAGCCAACTGCATAGAAGAATAATTATCAGCATGAAATACTGTATAAATTTATATTGACATGTATGATTCATGACCAACTTTTCAATTTAAAATGGCCGTCAAAAAAGCCGTAAATTGAGGTAATATTATGAAGTATGAGCATCAACTCAAAAATACATAGCCAACTAGCATGTTCAAAAGTTACACCAAAAATAACAGTATGACGTATGCACATTCTGTACTCTAAAAACAAAGAGAGAAGGGAAAAAGCACCAACTTTCATGGTATATGCAGCAGAAAATTGCAGTTTATTTGCAGCATCCTGCTGAAGGGATGATGTTATATATGGCGTAGGAGAGCTTTGATGCAGCTGGTTCTTTTTGCAATCAAGAACTTCAAATTGTGAAGACATTATAGCCTCCCGGATGCTTTGAGCCTCATCACAAGATTGAATCGAGAGTTTTTCCAACTTCTTGGAGTTCAGATGTGTCAATTGTGACAAAACAGGGACAAAATCATCATGAGATTCATCACCTTCCTTGTAAAACTCAGCATCTACTGTCCAATACTCCTGAGGTTTGAAATCCTCAACCTCCAACTCCCGGTCACAAAGAAGGCCCAGTGCAGCAGACTGAACACGACCAGCTGATTGACAGCCCGGCAATTTTCTCCATAACAGAGGAGAGATGTTGAAGCCAATTAAATAGTCAAGAGCACGGCGAGCTAGATATGCATGAACTAAGTCGGTATCAATGCATCTTGGAGACTGCAAGGCACTCTTGAGTGACACCTCTGTTATCTCATGGAAAACGACTCTCGCCACATGGATTCCCTTAGGCAAGGTATCCTGTTGGCGCAACATTTCAATAATATGCCAAGCAATTGCTTCCCCTTCACGATCAGGGTCAGATGCAAGAATCAAGTTTTTAGCCCTGAGAAGCATTTAGACCAATTTCCAGGACAAAGTTAAATAGCAAAAAATATATATTAAAGTGAGAGATAGCACAAGCATGCTTTCATCCTATTTAAACCAATCTAGAGACGGACATGCTCAAGAAGATATCTCACAATTAGCAGACACACAATATTTACCAAAGAAAATAAGCTTTAAGCCAGTAATACAGCTTCATTGGTAGAAACATGAATCTAAGTGAAAGATGAAATTTTCATACCTCCAAAATGTATGCAAAATCCCCAAAAAGAAATACAAAAGAACTTGACAATAAGATCAAGCAAAACTCATCCAAAAACACTATTAAATAATAATGAGGCAGCTTCAGGTGCAAGTTCAATATTAATAACGGTTGCTTCATTAGAAATTCATTGCATGGTAAGACTTTCTACAAGATCATTAAGCAATTAAGAAAGCCAAGCATACCCGCTTAGTGCTACCTTGATGCTCTTAAGATGAGTCCATGCAGAAGCAGGAACTTCCCAGACCATACTGAAGTCATCATCAGGTCTTACAGATCCGGACCTTCCAGCTAAATCCCTCACATGGCCATTGCTAGGAATGACTTCAAACATCTCGCCAAGGTAGTTCTGAATAACCTTTGCTTTTGTCAATGACTCCACCACAACAACGGATTTACCAGATGGAGGATACAAAGATTTAAGAGCTTGCTGCTGACCATGCGATGGATCACTAACAACTATACCAACCGGAGATGATCTGCCACCTTCCCCAGATAACAGCTTTTCTTGACCATTGACAACTGTATGTAATTTTTTTGTTTGTACCTTAGTTCTACTAGTTTCGTTTTTAGATTGAGACAGTGTCTTCAATGACTCCTCCAAAGGTATCTAAGAATTAAATAATGTTATAACCACATTACCAACAGTTGGATAAATACGAATAACTTTGAGTTCAAGAACAGACTTATACTAACTTCTTTGGTGGAGTTATTAGCCAAACGACAGTCACTTTTCGTCATGGACATAACATCAGAATCAACAGTGAGAATCTTTTGCTTAGAACTTCTCTTCTTAGCTGCAGGCTGTTTCTTCTTTCCAGGAATCTGGAAGAAAACTGGTAGGTTTAGTAACAAAATAAAATTTGGTAAGAAAAAAAAAAACCACAAATAGAGAAAGACACATGGAAGGCACACAAGATTTTCACAAACATTCATTTTTCTACCTTCTCAAGCTTCAGTTGAGAGGTCTGACCAGTATCATCGTTCCCAGGAGACTCATTAGAAAATTTGAAATTAGCTTCACTATACCCAGCAGTATCTAAAGATTTTTCTTTTCTCTGAATTTTCTTCGTGAGTGGTTGTTTCTTTTTTGCCAGTGCTTTAGAGCCCTTGAAAGATTTTACGATCTCCACAGCCTGCGTTTCTAGCTTTGCAGAGTTTGCAGCAGTCACAACGGGCCTGCTTTCTTTTTTTGAGCTCTTCTTTACAGGGAGGTTTTGAACAGCCTCTGCATTGTATGCATTATGAGCTGACGTTACCTTTACCTGCTTCTGAACTTTATTTTGTGCCTTCAAGGACCCCTTGCCACTCTGCCTAGTTTTTTCAACATCTCTCCTAATTGTTGGACCATAAATCTTCCATCTTCCAGATGCTTCATTTGACAAAAACCTTCTAGAAAAAATTTCATCAGAGAAAAAGTTCACTTTGACATCATTGCCAGCCCCCAGACATTTAACGGCTGGACACATCCTACACACAGAGCTACTGAAGACACCAGCATTAGACAACAAACTGTGGTAATTATGGTTCCCACACACATTAACATCAGGCACACCAAGTAATCTCTTTTCGTTAAGCCCTGACCTCCTGAGCCTGAGCTGTATGCACTTTCTACGATGTTCAAAAGTCACAAATGAGGAATATGGTGCGAAATTACACAGTTGGCTTTGGGGGCTCCTCAGCTGCCAGGAAAAAAGGGGGAACGAAAAATCATCCAATCTAATCCCATACATCAAGAAACAGTTGTCATTAATTTTCAGTCACAAAAATACAAAATCTTCATACTGCCTGCGCCAAACTATTGCCAATCAATCATAACCTGCTTCTATCACTAATCTCGATTACAAACATTCAAACCACCCAATTCAATTAAAAAATAAAATAAAAATGACACCAACCAGCTACCACGACACTCAGTTACCTCAAAACGTCATCCAATCAACTGCCATAAACCAAGAAAAAGTTGTTACTGAAATTCAACCGGAAAAACATAAAATTTTTCATACTACCTGTTCCAAACTATTGCTACCCAATCATAACCAGCTGCTATCACTAGTCTGGATTACAAAATTCAAACTGATGTTTTCACAACCATCTAAACAAATCAACATTTCAACAATTCACCAAGCTTCTACAACCACTTCTTAAACACTCCAACTACCCAATCCAACACCAAAAAAAGAAAGAAACTCCAACCATATACCACTACACTCAAGAACCTCAAAACAGAAACCTAAAAAAATCCCATAAAAAAATGAACCTCCACCACCAAACCACAAAAAAAAAGACGAAAAGACTCCATTTTTACCATGCTAGGCTGCCGGAACAAGCTCGCGAATGAGCCAGGTGATAGCATCCGCTGCAGCTGCACTCCGGCCATCAAAATTCCGCCGCCTACGCTCAGACACCGCAATCCATGGCGCAACGAAAGAAAGATTTGGAAGGGGGGATAGAGGGAGATGAACCAGTGGAGGGGGAAGGGGTGGTTTAAGAATGTCGGGTCAGCGGGTAGGGTTTATGTTCGGTTAGAAAGCTCCGTCCGTATTTGTTTACAAGTTTGCTCGTTTGTCCGGATTTTTAATTGTGGACGATTAATTTAAGTATAAGTAATTGGGGTATTATATAGTTATTCACGTGTTTCTTAGTGCGCAGAATTAATTTAAGTGTGGCTAATTAGGGTGTAAAGTATATGGTTCTCTTCCTCACACACTGCGTGAGGTCTTGAATTGACTAATTATATTTTTATCGCATACATTGTGCAGGTATGTGACTAGTAAATTTTGCAATTTTTTAAGGAAAAAAAGATCTAACACTTTATTTTATATTAATTTTTTAATAGATTTTTAAATTTATTTATTTTGTTATGTCACGCTTAATTTTCTTTTCATGTTCGTACGCTACAAGTTTGTGTGCAGGTATCCAGGTACTGTCAGGCTTTAACAATTTGGATGCAACACTTGTTTTGCTTCTCAGTTTGAGAAATTTTTCTGAGCAAGGATTTGATTAACACTAATTTGTTTATTTTTGGTCTGTATGCAACACTGGTTTGTTAATCAAATGCGCAATTAAAGGCATGGTTTTCAACACTCTCTCGTTTGCTATAGATTTAATTGGAAGACAACATGGAGCCCTTATCAATAGGATGTTCCAAACCAACAAAGACGGCCCAGTTAATACACCCAATTGCTTGAAACGGTCCCAATCAAAAAGCGTGCACAATAGAAGGAAGAGAAGTTAAATATGAAGAAAAATATAACAGCAATCTAAATTTCCGATCCACCTTCAAGCACCAAGCATGCTATTCTTTTCAAGTTTCATACCCCAATCAACCACAATTAAATTAATTCAACAACCCAATACTGATAGTAGTTCTAAAGAAATTCTAATAACTGTTGTACAAGCTTGGATAATGAAAACTTGGAGCTAAAGGAAAGCACCATAAACACTTAAAAGCACAAACTCACAACCAGGAACGCAAACGCATGACTCTAAATGTTAACAGAACTGTTACAAGAATGAATTCTCATAAACTTTTCTACTCTGAATCAGAACCGTGATCTACAGAGGATCTCACTGTCCGCCGCCTTGTAGCATCGTCATCTCCTTCACTGTCATCATCTTTAATTTCATTGATGATACCTGAAAAGTACATAGGTTGTAGGACAGTTATCAGTATGAAATATATCCTGGTGGAAGCTGATTTTCAAGAATGCTACGTCTGATGGGATTACAGTGTCGAGTTAAGGTAAAACTACCTTTCTTTATAAGCAAGTTCACCACCTTGTAGTAAAATCAGTACATAGGTTGTGGGACAGTTATCAGTATGAAATATATCCTGGCGGAAGCTGATTTTCAAGAATGCTACGTCTGATGGGATTACAGTGTCGAGTTAAGGTAAAACTACCTTTCTTTATAAGCAAGTTCACCAAAGCCCTTGTAGTAAAATCAGTACATAGGTTGTGGGACAGTTATCAGTATGAAATATATCCTGGTGGAAGCTGATTTTCAAGAATGCTACGTCTGATGGGATTGCAGTGTCGAGTTAAGGTAAAACTACCTTTCTTTATAAGCAAGTTCACCAAAGCCCTTGTAGTAAAATCATCTTTTCCACCAAGATCTTGAAAACCAATCAATCTATCTGTAGCAATCCCATTTCTACAAGACAACCGTAAGTATCAGGCTATCAACATTGTTAATTTGTTATATTTATTGTTCCACATATTGATAGCAGCACGACTAAATCTTGTGCAAGGTTTTCGTAAAAACATAGACATAAAGGGTAACAGATGCAAGCTCACCTAAAGAAAACTACACATGGACATAAAGGGTAACAGATGCAAGCTCACCTAAAGAAAACTACACATGGCAAAGTTTTGATGCCAAGTTTAGGGCCAAAAAACGGAGCATTCTGCACTAAATATGCATCCACGTTAGTATATTACATAAAAAAAAAAAGTGCATGGAAATGAAAAATGACAAACTGACCTCGGCATCAATCTTAATGAACTGAAATGAAAAATGACAAACTGACCTCGGCATCAATCTTAATGAACTTTGTTTCAAAATGCCTTGGAGCAAGGGCCTTCAGGTGCTTATCAATGATCCTAACAAAATTAACCCACAGTCAAATCACGTAAGGCATCGAGTAATAGCACCCTCCAAGTGGACAAACAATATTGACATTTGGCTCACTTGCATCGGTAAAATTCTTTGTGGTAGAAGTGGCAAATCACTTTCTCTGTTTTTGTTACTTCACCCAAAAATTCCCCTTCATTTATCTCCCGGTATTCACCATGGCCTTGCATTTTAAGAACTTCACGTTTCTCGGCTTCCCGCTGTTTCAGTTAGATATTAAAAAAACCTCCCTTAATCCAGAAAACAAATTCATAAACGCATATAATTTACAAAAGTAAACAATATGCCCAACAAACCTTGAGCGCAGCTATCCTGTCCGCATGCAACTTCTCCAGTTCTGGATCCTAAAATATACCCAAATATTAGATACCTGACTTTAACATATAAATCTTTTTTGCCAGTACACAACAAAAGAAGAAAAATCTCACATCCATCAACTCATCAAGATCAACTTCATCATTAACTGCACTTTGTTTATTTTGCTTTTCTTGGGCTAGCAATTCCTGTAAGATCAGAATATAAATCCTACAGACTAATCCAACCTTAACAAAACATATTGCTAAAACAGCCAATTCAGGCACAAAAAAATAAATAATAAATAAATACTAATAATAAAATAAAATACATAAATAAAGTAGCACCCCAACTAAAATATTCGGTTATGCTTTGGCACGTGTTCCATTATACTGTTGTGAACCCAGCCAATCTCGAAAAACATTTTCCAAGAGTTCAAGACATAATGAACTGGTAGTAACATAGGCAACTTATGGAGTTACATGGCCGAGACGAGGAAAGTACCTCATATATTAGGAATATACTAACAAAAACTGTGAATAAGTGCATACCCTTCAAGGTTAGCCACTAAATAAAGTAAGGAAATGAAATAATGTTTAAAATCTTTTTGTGCCATCCATTAAGATACAATAATTGGCTGTAACAGGCCTCGCACTTCCTTTAGACCAAAATTACTCTTAAGAAAATGGGGGCAAAGCCGGCCAAATTTATAGGTCAACTACCAATCTGAACAGCCTTAATCTACTACTAAGCATACAACCCAAGAAAAAAAACACATCCGACATGCAAATCAAGGCCAATGGTTATTCACGACAAAAGTGCAAGTTTATGTTTAAGATCATTCCCTGCCAGACTAGGGGATAGACAAATTACTTTACATTCCCGGTTATTATATGTAAGCTATGTCGAGTAATAGCATTGCCATTAGTCCCTAGATAAACCTTTTCTTCTTCTTCCACCGTATCCCAAATCGGGGTCCATGATATGCATCATTTTCTGCAGGACTGCAAATCTTCTCAATTGTAAACTATACCAAAGCTCAAATAGTAAAATTTCGTCTATAGATTAACTCGTGCTAATGACTTTGTCCACATTATTTTCAATCACTGATGTTAAGCCCAAATAACTTCAAACAAAGTACAAAAAAACAACAATTCCACAATTATTAATTGTACCATAAATCCCGATTCTTAATTCTTATAGTAAATGTGAAATGCAGACTACATTTCCTAAAATCCTACCACCGACCGTACAAAAGTACAAATTCTACTTCAACAGACCAAAAATGCCAGAGAACTACACGATTAACCATTTCCTACGACAAAATAAAATTGTGCTAGATCCATCTCGTCAGCATGAAAGAATAGAAAAGTATGAAATCTATAAATAGCAATGCATGGCAAAAGCATTGATTTTCTACTAAAAAAATTGCCCATTTTTTGAGTATTTTGTGGTAAGATGCTGAGTAAGACTCCCACCAAGTGGTCTCTCTTGGAAATTCCATCACAATTAAATTTCTTACAAAAAAGCACACTCTGCTCCCCAAAATACGAACATCAACTATAATTTAATTGTGCATATTCTATTTCACCAGATCAAAAAATGCTAAAGAACTACCCAATTAACCATTTCCTACAACAAATAAAGTTTCGCCGAAGCGAACTATCAATCTATCTGATGTCATAAATTTCCACACTGCAATGTAAAGAAATAAAAAAAAAAACGAGATTTCGATCCGATCCATGGCCGGGGAGGACAAACAAAGAAAAACGAAGGGAGACAATGGGACAACCTTTTGATAATCGCGAGCGGCCGCCGCCATGACATTTCCCATCGCGAGGCCGGAAAGAGTCGAGCGGAACGAATCCGGATCCATGGTTCCCCTACTCTTCTCACTGATCGCCGCGGCGAATCCCACTTCTATGGAAGGGGTGCAGGAAGAGAGAGACTTATGAGCACCGGAGGAGGTAGTGGCGGCGGTAGTGCCGGCGGTTGCCGGAATTTGCGGCGGCGGAGGACGGATGGATGGATGCGATGAGGGATAGGGGCCTGGGCGGGAAAACATATTTGATCCGGGGGTATTATTGTCAATTGGGTGATTTTCAGGTGATTAAATATTTTAAATATTTAATTTAAAAAAATTAAAACTTTTCCGATGTCTATACTTCTTAACAATTGGTTAATCTTGGTTTTAATATTCAATAGTGAGCAGCTATCAATGCTTTTAAAAATGTTTATATTTACAAATGTGTTATGTATTTTTATTTTCATTAATTTTCTACATAATGTAAATTATAAAAAAATTAAAAATATAGAATACAAATTAAAGCTTGCAGATTGTTTTTATTTAAAACAATGAAATTAATTTTTTATTGCAACAGGGAGACATTCAACCTAGACCATTACATAATAATGATAATAATTATAATTTTCTTTAGTTAGCATGAAATAAATATAAATGATATAAAAAATTTAAATGTTCAACTTACTAAATTCAGTACATGTACTATATATTTTTAAAAAAATTTAATATATTTAGTGTTTAAATTAATCATGATTATTTTATGTAGTTATTCATGTGTTCTTCAAATAAGCAAAAAAAATTCCCATTTTTTCTTATCTCAATAAATAAGAAAGAGGCAAAATTATACTTAATTTATATGTAAAATAATTAAATTAATATTTTTTTATAAAAAATATATTCAATATAACTAGTTTTGTAAGGTTGATTATTTCAAAATTTTTATCTCATTTAGCTATTTTTGTGCTAACCAACCAGACAAGTTATTTTTAAGAATAATACAAATAATGCAATTTTGACAGGGATAAATATGACATCTTGCAAGTGGGGAGTGACCAAGACTTTTATTTCCGTTTTTTTTTAAAAAAAAAATATGGTGCCCAAAAGACCAAACTCTCATACTTCTATGCCTGCCTTTCTAAGATATGTAAGATTCCAAGCTGGTAAATTATTCATTCACAAGAACAAATATTACACTAAGAATGATTGCAAATTGTGCCTTACAATTAAAGAACCAAAAGCAATTTACAATAATCATGACCCAAAGAAAAAAAAAAGGCATCTAATTGCTAGCAGTCAAAGCAGGCTTGTAGAATCTCTCCTACAAGAAGTGTGAGAGAAAGGAGAGCCTATGGGTGCAGTGAGACCAAGAAATCGCATTATTTTCAATCGACGATCCTTCTTCGTCGTCTTGGTAGAATGATTTATCTCCTACATGGAAGGAAGAACAAGAGAAACAATCAAGTTGTGGATCCGAAAAATATAAGCTTGAACCAAAACTTCCCAAACAAAAGTTGAACTCACATCAAAATGAACCTTTGGTTTGCGTTTTCTTTTGCCTCGACCAACCTCACAATCAACATCCCCGTTTCTACTTGAACTCGATCCATTCCAGTTGTCTGATTAAACAAAAAAATATTCAGATGATGTCTTATAGCAGCACAATAAACATTGGAGACATAGCAAAATGCATGTTGAAGGGGGTATTTAAACTTCATGTATTCGAAGATCCAAAACATAAAAAAACTTCAAGCCAGAATCCCAAAATAAAATGAATGGAAATGATTTAGTTATGACTGCTATCTGCATGAAATCAAGATAAAACCTTGGGCCGGTTTAATATATCAGCTTCTAGCTCACTACTTGTATCCCAAGATTCCCAACCATTACAACAATACTCATCAACTTAAACTCTGTGACAAAAACATGCTAGGAAAATCATAAGGTGAAAATACCAGATGTTTTTCTTGATTCAGGGGTCCTTTTCATCAGATCACCTCTATTATATAGCAACTTCAAGTCTTCCATTCTCTGTAAGGCCTGCAATGAGATAAAATGACCCTATCAACATAATGAAATTGAAGACTACGAAGAAAAAATAATAACCATGTGTATTGCAGTTTGATTTACATGTTTTAGAGCACTTTGAAAAGTTTCTTCAGGATCACAGCACCTTTCCTCAAAGCACTATAAGGAAGAGGAAAAACAATTCAATATATAGATAAGGACCGGAACTTGTTGCTTCATGGTGAAAAGCATCAATGAATTTGAGAGGATATATACGATGTTTTTTTTTCGTATTCAAAATGATTAGAATATACAAATTACTGACTGTTGAAACTCACATGGTCAAATGGAGATAGGCTTGTAGAAGGATCAACAAGATCACTGCCAAAAGCAGTTGTTTAGGTAGATTCAGCAAAAGAAAGAGTAAGTTAACTCCTAATCAATTCATTAATGCCATAAACTTACTTTCGTTTAGTTTCATAATATTGAATTAGGACGCCTCCACTGATGGGGTAATCACTCCCGGATGACTGTGATTCTCTTTCTTCCAAGACCTAAAAGATAACAACATGAATAACATATATAAATACACAATGGACATCTTGTATTGAAATAAAAACATGGTTTTGACAAAAAAAAAAAAAAGAGTCGCTGCATACTTCAGCAGGCCACCATTTCTCATCAGAAGTTTTCGCCCATACAACTCTTCCAGGAGCCATCCAATTAAAGTTAGGTTCTCCATGCTGAGAAGTACAAGGCAATGATCCAGATTGATCATCACTTTTGCGGTCACTGCAATGATTCAATTCCATTTTCCTGAGAATTCGATGTTAATCAAACAATAATCAATTTTGAAATTTAGGCATATTGCAGTCAATATCTTCAGTTGAAATCAGTCCAGCATAAATGTTTTAAGGAAACTTAGTCCAATAAATTAATAAAAGCATGAAAAAGAACACAAAATGTCATTTAATATTCAGATTCAGAGATATCTAGTAGTAAACAAATAAAACGGGAAAAAACCAAAGGCAAAAGTAATTTTGAAGAAGACAAAACTCACGTCACCAAGAAAAACATACTCAGATTTTATGCTAAACGCTAAGTGGTCAAACATCCTATCGTTTTCATCGCTTTCACCCATGTTTCCATTGGCAAGTGAGGAAGCTATTGTGTCGGCATCATTCAGACTAATCTGCACATCTTTGCCATTCTGTAGTAAAGGGAGACCTGCAGCATGACATGCTTTAAGAAGAAGAAGATCACGGTACAGAAAATAGGAAACTTCAAAACATTGGCGCTAAGATACACAGTTCCAACTCTAGCATGCGATTTTGATGAGATTGATATTTTTCAATTATTAGTTAAGGTTACACAAAACAATTGGAATCGGTAGCTAGGAAAAGGGAAAATATATGCCAGCCGGACAACTACATGAACTTTATTTTATATTGGAACTTGAACTAAGAAAAAAAAAGACACTTCAAAAACATGCAAATACTAGCCAAACCTACTCAACATTTTGGACTGATACCTACACTACAGTAAAGATAAAAATAAACACATTAAAATTTCTTGTTTCATGTAAGTTTCATCAAGCTGCCCGTAAGGCTCAGATCCATATTTGCCCACAGAAAACACCCCATAAGAAAAATATTACTAAGCATTTTTTGCATATTACACACCATACCTTAAAAAACTAGATCTCACATCCCAGAAGATCATCTAACAGGCCATCTAATTGCATGATGTTTTTACCACCCACACTAAAATTCACCAATAACTAGTACCCCAGGTTCACCCTACCATAAAAATTTTAACAAACAAACATCTTCCACAGTTCATTAACACGTTCATCAAATCCCCGAACGACCCAAATACTACATTAAACACCCCAATACTCTTCAAATCAGAACAACATAGCTAGAACCGATTCCCCTCTGACAATCTCCCATGGAAATTTCAATATTTCCATAAAAAATAGTCGCAAAAACCAATCACACAATCCAAAAAAAACAAAAAAAAAAGCAGGGAGAAGCCAGCCAACCAGAGCAAGGGCGGGCATGGGGGCGGGTGGGCAGCCGGCTCCTCGGCTGCTGGCAACCTTTGGGCAAGAAAACGCGCGGCAAGACTCGACCTTCCGCCATTGCCGGTCGCTGCTCAACCGGAGAGACGACGCCGAGGCGAGAATGGGCGGCGTCGGGTGAAAAGGTCTTCTCGGTTGGACGCCATGGCTATGTAGGCTACAACTGCCGCGGAGCTACTTTGATGAAACTTGGTCGGTTTTTATTTTTTATTATTTTTTTTAGGGACCTCGTAAAAGGTTTATACATGGTTTAAATACTTTATACCGTCTTTAAATTAAATCAGATAATAATGCTATAAATTTATATACACACACATATATATATATATATATTATTTTAATAATACTTAATTTTTATATCCACCTTGATTATTGTTTTCGTTTTTATCGTGTTCCATTCTTTTTTATGTCCTAATTGATTTTGACCACACAAAGTTAATATTTATTTAATTTCAAATTATTGTTTGTTATTAGAAAACATTGACTATAATTCTACTTAAATTATAAATTAAAAAAATAATAAAATTTAATGTATTTATAATTATATTATCAAATTAAATCAAGTATAAACCTCTTAAAAGGTTTATACATGGTTTTAAATACCTTATACCACCTTTAAATTAAATCAGATAATAATGTTATAAATTTTTGTATATATATTATTTTAATGGTACCTGATTTTTATGTCTGCATACAATTATTATTTTTTTTGTTCTCGTCCTGTTTTAATCAGTCTTATGTCCTAATTAATTTTGGCCCCACAAAATAGTTTTATGTGCTCCTTAGTACTTCTTTAATTTTGAATTATTATTTTTATTATTATTATTCATTATTAGGAAGACATTAATTATGATTTTACTTAAATTATAAATTAAAATATTAATAAATTTTAATGTATTTATAATTATATAATAATATACATATGCTTAACCTAAATTTTTCAACTTTTTTATATTTATTTAATTTTGAAATGTTATTTATTATTAACAAGCTTAAAGTATTACGATTAAAAATCTTTAAAAATAATTTTTATTTAGTTATTAAAATTGTGTACTTAAAAATTTAAATTTTTTTATATTTGTATAGAACTATCCTTTATATAAAATTAAATAAATATTCCTTATTTTAATTAAATAAATATAGTAATAATCTTGAAATTAATTTTGTAAGGTTCAAATATATCAAGCACATGGCACGAGTCATTGGCTAGTCTTAGTATGAAAATTTCACATAATCTGGTTTTTTGTTGAAATTTTTACTATTTTAGTAGTATATAATAAAATATTGATAACAAAATAAATTTGTAATGTCTAATAAAGTATCTTATTTATAATTTTAGAATTCAGTTCAACACTATTCAATATGGTTGAAGTAAATATGCCAACTTTGTCACGGTCATCGGCATGATATTTCAAACTATGGGTTATTTGACTTTGAGTCAACTTTATTTTTAATCGAATTTTATAAAAAATCAGCTTAATTTATATTTTTATATATTTTTCCATAAATTTTTTATTAGTTTTATTTTAAGGATTTCAATATTTTATCTTACAATTATATATTATTATATTGCATACAAGCATGCATGATTATAGTCTTATGTACTGATTTAAAATTTACTAAATTTTATTCTTTCAACCAAATTTTACTTCGAGCAATTCAATATAGATGTACTTAGAGTGAGTTGAGTTTATGGTTTTTTAGTTGATTCAAGTTTTACTTGGACTAATGCAATTTCACATTTATATATGTATTTGAGTTTCGAGAAAAAAAAACATCTTAATATGTCATGATTTTTGGTTGATTTGAGTTTCACTAGGACTAATGCGTTATATAGCAGACTAAGTGTTCTTTATAATGGACACTTATTGAGTTCAATAGAGCTCTTAATTCAATGCCGTTTCAAGATCCCAATACAAAAGGACTTCATCTCAAGAGCCAACAACTGGTGATAGGTTAATAGATTCTTGAGCTCATTCAAAATCTACACCTGATATTTGTATATACATGAAACAATTTTTTAGCAACTAGCATCAAAGCTAAAAGAGAAAGAAAACAGGGAAACAACTGCATTACAACCTTTTACCTAAAAAAAAAAAAAAAATGGAGCTGCAACAAGGAAAAGGAAAGCCATGGGAGGTCTCAATCAAGGATTTAGTTTGGTATTGCATTTTGACTAGAATGCGAATAGAAGAATCACTAACGCAGTTGATACATCATTCTTTCTCACAAACCAGTCAAAAAGCTTTAGATGTTGCATGCCAGAAGGGGTAGGTGCCAAGAGTTTGCATCAATATGTACTGCTCTCTAACATTGCCTCATAAATTACCAAACACTGAAAACAGAAACTCACCTTCATGAGTATACAAATTTCATTAGTTATCAAGAGCTGCTAATTCTTGACCGAAGCCATTTGAGGATTCAAGGAATCTGGGAATCCATATCCCTTAAATCATAAAGAATGACACCAGGAGAAGTTAATGTTGCACAAACTGTCTTTGAATTCCTTGTGGCATTGAAAGTAGTGAGCCCACCTGCCTTCATAACATTATAAAGACAGCCTTAAGAGTTAACACAAACCGCACAGGAATGCCATAGCAAATCAATTACTATTTCAAGCCATCTTTCAGCAAAAAATTGGGCATAAAAAAACAGGAAAAAAAGGAGTAGAGACTTGAGAACTTACAGTATTGAAGCTCTGAGTAGTTTGCAACACACCTTCATAATCAAATAACACAATAAACAAATTGTCGCTTGTTAACATATTCAGCGCAAATAAGTATAAACGAGTGCCCTCACAGTTTTCCTAACTAGTGCCCAATATACAGTGACAGCAAATGCCATACATCTTAAATGAAATAAAACAACTACTGAATCACCATATACGACGAAGCAAAGCTCAACATCAACTATCATAATTCCGTTAGATGTTAGAATATCATGCATGTCTTGTTATATAACATCAAACACTTAGTACACCTTATTAATCAAATAACACAATAAAAAAATTGTTACTTTTTAACATGATAATAACAAATAAGAAAAAAAAAGGAACCCACACAGATTTCCTAATAACTGACTCACCTAATATAAAGTAACCAACTAATGATAGCATACATTTTAGGTCAAATAAATCATCTACCTAATCACCTCAAATGAAGAAACACTCAACACCAATGGCCCTATTTCAATATCATGTTATATAGCATCAAAAAAACTATTGAATAGATAAATTTCTATAATTGAAATTTAGACTATTTATATAAAAAAGGAATTAAATGGAATTTTTAACACACCTTTATTTGATTGCTGCAAAAAGGGAAAAAGTCGTGGTTGTTCTTGTAACACCCCGACTCGGCTCATCCTTGAACCGACCCGGAAATGCTACCGGCGACCGAACTGTTCGATAATCTACTAGATTCGGTTAAGTTGACCCGGATCTACTCTCGGCGTCTTAAGATGAAGACCACATATGCCCTCTATTCATTATTCACATCATGACATTATTTCTTAGCATTCAATCATATTATCATGTTTTTCACTACCTCACATCAGTTCAAATATAATAAAAGTATAAACAGAATATTAAACATTTAGTCACCGAATACATATGTGTGTGCGAAAGACCTCACTGCTCTTTTGTCTAGGCTGACACTTCCATCTCATAGTCATCACCTACATATAGTACAAAACCGTTAGTAACGAGCGTTACTGGTCCAGAAAATAACTAATATCAAACTGGCACAGGAAAGCTAACCCTCCTGTTGAATAAAAACCATATACTTCCTCAAGAACTCTCACAAGGGCAATAACAGGAGTCGTCGCCCTCGAGCGGCAGCGTCCCCCATCCATCTCATTCTCTTTTCTTAGTCATCTCATATATTGCGTCTTGCATCAAATATCATTCTCGTTCATCTCAGCCCTCTACATCCTC
>JAVDBV010060163.1:0-21028 GCA_032619315.1 Piper longum
GGGCAGTAAGCAAACATAGTTAAACAAATGCCGGCTCGCATGCACGGCTCATAATCATAATCATACATACATACAGTGCTTATGCCCTCACACCTTCCATATCACCCGCCACTGTACTCAAATGACAAAAGGAACAATTAAGTTAGTGCCACATATTTCGGAAATGCGCTGCATTACGCAGTACCATCATACACCCGCACTAACTCATGGTTTGAAGAAGTACTAGCACGGTCCATACATATCTCCGTACCACTCATTCTCTTATTCGTGAAATCCGTAAAACAGCGCGTACTTATATAATAGGCTTAGGGATGAGGCTTGTATAATAGATTTCTGGAGCTAAAGTTCGACTTCAATGGCCCGAGTTAAGTGGGATCTAATAAAACACAACTTAACCCGTAGCTAGTGTGTTCTCGCACCTACGCGGCAAGCTCTTACTTCGTACCTACACATCAAAAATAAATACTAATGCTTGTTCTAATCATGTGATGCATGAATGCGATGAAGAACTATATAAAATCATAGTCAATAAAACAAAAAACACAACTAAATGTATGTAGTCACAAATAGTCGAATAGAAGACACATCATGACAAAAATCCTTAATTAGAGCATTCAATCTCTATCGAGTCAGTTATGGTAAATTATTGAAATCACATTGAAATGTCTAACAAGAAGTATTCATCAATACTATAACATGATGTTATCACAATATTTAACATGTTAATCATCTATATCATAATCAAGCTGATAACAATTAAATGAACATTCTTCTCAATTCAATTCATGAACAACTAAATCATTGTAATTAAGTGTATGTAGAATCACCACCATGCATTCTATGCATATAATTTCATCATCAGGCCTATTGTATTTCAATTATAATTCTCATATACATCAAACAATTAATAAAATAAGATGTAATTAAATCAAAATCGGTAACCTAGTGTCGGCGACTGACCAACGGTAGCTGACGGGTCGGCTACAATTGGATAGGGTGCTTCCGTACGAACGAAACACTAGGAGCTGTACAACGGCCGGTGAGGGACAGTGGTTGCCATCTGGTGATAACACCTGCGCAGCCAACAACAACCAGCTGTTGCCGGCTGCTGAACAACAAGGGAGGGAGGGAGGGAGGTGAGCAACATGAAATGAAATAACTCTTGTTGAGGCCAGAAAAGGTGGCGGCTTTCTCTTCCCTGAGCGGCACCTTATGTCAGACAAAGGTTGACGATGACGAGGGAGGGTCGACAACAAGACGACGGCATTGAGGCGATCGGCAGTACTGAGGCCAAGAGCAATCCACGATACAAAGTAGGGAGGGGTGGCGAACAAGGTAAGGGAAAGAGAAAGAGGGGGAAGGAAGGGAAAGGTGATGGTAGAGCCGGCCGGCGGTAGTGCAAGTGATGATGACGACATGGTTGCCTACTGTCATAGGGTCACACTTACGGCTAAAATTTTTGTCATAACTGCTCCTGTGCGGTGTGTTTTCCTCCCTGGAAACACCAGCCTTCCCCTTTGTTCGCAGCAACTGACCACTACACAAGCGGTACACTGATTGTAATGCAGGCACCAACACACCCAATATTGGTACGTTGACCGACCACGGTCAAGGATTGTACCAGGTTCTGACCACTGTTCACCCTTACCTGTTCGAAGACACACATGATCACCAAGTCTCGGCGCTATGCGTCGCTGTACCGATCACCCAACTTCCTCACGGTACCGACCAGACCTCGAAATCACTGGTCCAGTCTTCGGTAGCCAAATACGATGCGACACCACAAGATTACGGGAACTCTTTCCAACCTCTATTCCAACAATATGAATACAAGAATACAAGTAATCTACACCTTAGGCTGCTTGCCAGTCGTGGACATGCAAACTCCACGACTTAGCCTCTCGACCCTCACTCAACAGGCCTAATTCCTCGGCTCTCTGAGCCTGGGGGTGCCGATCAACACAGGTGGGACCCTAGTCTAAGGGTGGAACTCGACTACTCCGGTAGTCTCCCTTGGAGGCTCAGGCCGACTTCACGACCAAGCTGTAGCTCCCCAAATCCCTCTCCCGACCAAGGTGGCTCTCCTCCACCAAGAGCTCACTCTTCCTCTTCTCTTCTCTTCTCTGGTTGTTCTCCCACTCTCTCTGCTCTCCACAAAGAATGGCAATTCCTTTATATAAAAGTCTTGGGCTAATGTGCAACACATCATCACTTGGATCCTCACCGTCCAAGCCTTTGATCAACGGCTCGAATTTGATCGGACACATCATTGGCCTCTTTGAGTTCCATCACCGTTGGCTCCCAGATCAACGGTACACATTGCTTCGAACACATCATCCAACCCTTGATGTTTCCTCTGCAATTACCGAAAACTCCCTTGGTACGTCTTGGCTAAGTGATCGAGTCCTTCTCGTTTGACTCAACCAACCCTTGTATCGGCCCACTATTGGTATGTTCCAGACTTACACCCAGTACTGGAAACGGTACTGGCTGCCCGGCATACTCGGTCATCTGCACCCTTCGCTCCCACTAGCCTCGACCCCACCCGCATTTGAACCATTAGACCCCACGCACCAATCGGCACTTTGCCTGCACATTAACAAGATTAGGACTCGATAGGTTATTCTACCACCTGGATAGCTCCAGCTACCCAATTGGACACGGGATTGCTAGGGACAACCGCCAAACCCTAACTCTCGACCGTCCCGTGAGCTATACCCGTAACACCTACAGTGATGCAGCAAAAAGAGAGGTGTCAGTCAGTGTGGGAGAAAACATGGTTGGGGAAGAACAAGAAATTGGTCAAGGCCATTTTGTAAATAAAACGTGATTTTCTCCTAACTTGAGTCAATAATAATAAATGAATTCTAAAAAATATAAAATAAATATGATAAAATAAAAAAAAAATTATGCGTAATAAAATGAAATAACATGTTCTAAACCTATTAACCCACCCAAAACTAATAAATAACGCGTCCTAACATAGTAAACAATTTAAAACTAATTCTACGATCCACTATATGAAAAAATAAACCCGCATACTCTCATATATTCTGATAACTCTTTTTTTTCCAGTTCTATTCATGACGTTATCATCATATACTTTGGTACACACGACTTTCATAGCTCATACACATGGTCAGCCTCTCTTCGATGCACGTGTTCTGAAAATAACAGTCAAACAACCGATTTTGACTATAAAACCCTAACTTGGGTTATGGGTTTTACAAAGCCATGACCCAATGTTCACCTTACCTTAAGATCAACATCATTATAAGTATAAGTCACCTAACTCAAAGGTTGAAACTAAGTATAAGAACTAAATTCTGCATCTATATCTCTTCAAGCTCAAACTCTTAGCTGCATTAGGATTGTTTCCTTTGTGTAGTGTAGAGTGATCATTTGCATTATGTGAATGCACCTTCTTAGTTACTAAGGTGGTGTTACATCTCCCTGTGATTTAGAGTGCTCGTGTTAGGAGCTTCCTTAAAGTTAAAAACTTTAGTATGATAGTATAATCAGCATATATTGTATGAAAATCCTGTAAGGTGTCTATCTTAAGTCCTCTTTATGGTTGAGATCCACTTCTACGGTGTTTGTACGATAGTAATCTAACTAATAGTTTTCTGATTATAAAATCACAATTCGGTCCGCCCTCGGATCGAAAAATGGGGTGTTACACCTCACTATGGTGAAAAAACATTTGGCTGGCCAATGAGGAGACACTAAATGATGTCCAAAAGTTCCTTTTGACACTGAAGTAAAAATGTTGAAGACCCTTCAAGACTTTGCAAAAAAAAAAAAACCACTAGAAGGGAAACCATTCTTGAAGAGGAAAACCCTAGTGAAGCCCTTCCAGGAATTGGTGAAGATGATATTGTTGATCTCATGATTGTATCGGGTCCAAGTGTTTGCATTAAGGAAGAAAACTCGACAGACAATGTGAAAGGTAAAAGAGAGTGTGGAGGAGTTGGTGAATATTTTGTAAAGAAAACCACCCCTGGTGCTCAACTATCTATAAGAGTTGCCTTTTCAACCAAGGAACAAAAAGAGAGAGTTGATGTTGTTATAACTAAATGGTTTTATTATGCAATAAATTCTTTTTAATGTAGCAAATTTAATTTACTTTCAAAATATGTTAGATGCAGTGGCTGGGTTTGGTCCAAAATATAAAAGCCTTAGTGTGTATGATTTGAGTGGTCAAGAACATCTTAGGCATTTTAAAAGAGTGGGCTGAGGCACGTTGTATAATAATGGCTGATAGATGGGTTGATACTCGTAATTGGATATTTCCTTAAGGAACAATGTTTATTAAATCGGTTGACGCTTCCAATGAGGTAAAAACTAGAGAATTATTATATGGTTTATTTAGAAAAGTTGTCTTATATATTGGGCCACAATATATAGTCCAATTTGTTACTGATAATGTTGTGAATTATGTTGCTACAGGTAAATTGTTGGAACAGAATTTCGACATCTTTACTGGTCTCCTTGTGCAGCTCATTGCTTGAATTTAAACATAGACTTTAGAAAATTAGATGATGTAGCTAGCAATGTCCTTTGTGCATCAAAGATTAGTAAGTTAAATATAATCATTGTCATGTATTGAATTTGATGAGAATACTCACAAGTGGTAGAGAATTGCTTCGCCTTGCTCCTACTCGATTTGCTACAAATTTCATTGTTCTTCAAATTTTGCTTGCATTTAAGCAACGTCTACATAGAATGGTGACCAATAAGGGCTGGCTAGAGTTGTCGCATTCTAATGATTCAAGAAGAAAACAAATTATTAAAGCCATTTTGTATTCATCTTTTTGATCGATTGTGTGATGGTAGTAAAGGCTATAGAACCATTTGTATGAGTCTTGAGGATTGTTGATAGTGACTCTCATCTTTCTATATTTACTTGTTTGAAGCCATTTATCAACCCAAAAGATCTCTTACAACATTTTTTAAAAGAAATCAGAGAAAATTAGAGCTTTATTTTGCAATAGTTAATGATAGGTGAGATCGGTAGCTTAGTAAGAATTTGCCAGCAGTGGAGTATTGGTTGAATCCGATCAATTAATACAAAGTCAATGACATAAGATTACAACAAATTATGTCAAACTTATTTGATGAAATAGAAGGTATGCATAAGGTGATGTGAAAATTCTGAAGAACTTAACCAATGAGATACATGTGTTTAAAGATGGAGATAGGGGCTTTGGTCTTCAAATGACTAAAATTGCAATTGAATATGCCTCCAGGTATAACAATTAACTTTGCTAATATTGTTATAGACTTTTAGTACTTGATAACTTGTTTATTTTTTTAAGAACAAATAAATAATGGAGCACTTTTGAAAACTCAACTCTAAAACTTCAAAAGTTAGCAATAAGAGATCTAAGCCAAACCACTAGTGCATTTCGATGTGAGAGAAATTAGAGTGTTTTTCAATACATCCATTCCAAAAGAAGGAATAAACTTAAACATAAAATAAAATTATATCAAAGGTAAATGTATTAATTGTCTAGTTCTTACTTTTGTAATGGATTTATGACATCATTGGTTTGTGTTGTCTAAACTCTTAACTTATTTGTAAGCATTTACAACTTTGGTTTCCAGCATTATTACCTATGGAAAAATATTAAACAACGTGTGCAATCAAACGACTTGAAAAGATATTAATCAGACTTGAATGTCTATATAACTTGCTCTAAACACCAATGAATAATTGATCGAATAAATTAGAAAGAAGAACTTGAATCGTGTGAAACAGATATCACTAGTCGATTGTAGTCTCAATAGACAATCTCTATGACCTTATAACATAATTAAGATATCCAAATAAAGATATCAAGGATTTTTGCAAACTGATATGGTTAAATACTTTATAAAACCAACTTCCTATTATCAATAGTAAAAAAATATCAAATTAACACTTAACAATAGATGCACCAGTCATTTCCATTTGATGTAATAATTACCAAAATCAAAGAAGTTGAAATGAAGAAAAAAGATCTAAAACACCAAATGCACATTTTAAAGTAATCAAACTAAACAGATTGATCTAAAAAACATAGTCTTAATTTCAAAAAGCCTAGTTTCAAAATGAAATAAAAAACTAACAATCCAAAAGATCCACATCCTTCCCAATACCAAAATGCCTAAATCCTTCAAGAATCAATCTAAACAAAGGGAAACCAAAAAAATTATTTTTCAAAAGTTGACTAGACAAATTACAAATGCAATCAAAATTCAACATCCCAAAAATCCCCTAATACTAATCATGCTTAAATCGTTCAAATACCTCACAGACCGAGATTTCTACCAACAACAGCACAAAAATGTCATATCGACAACACACAAAATTAAGGCAACAATTAGAAAAAATCTAGGACAATGCAATGAAATGATTATTCCCAAACGCTCATTTTCAAGCAATCAACCTAAACAAATTGAAATAAAAAAACATTCTTTCAAAGTCGAATAACCTAGCTACAAGTGCAATCAAAATTCAACAATCCCCAAAACCCATCATCCTTCCCCCAATACCAAAATGCCCAATTTATTCAATTACCTCAAAGATCCAATCACCTACCATCAAAAACATGAAAATCTCATAACAAGAGCACACAACAGACGCAACTTCATCCCAAGTCGACCCAAAAACCGCACACAAAAAATAAAAAAAAATTGCAATGCAAAGAAGAGATCACTAGCAACAATACATCCCTAAAAAAACTCACGAAAATTGCCAAAAATAAATCCAACGGAAACCAAGCACCATCGATCCCAATTGATGCAACAAACTATAAAAGTCATAGAAACTGAAATAATAAAAATAGATAAAACGCAGCAGCCATATATACCAGATAAGAAGACGCGAGCACTGGGTCCTCCTCTAGGTTGCGGAAGATAAAACGCGAATTTAGAGCAACCAAAAACGGATGCGAACATCAAAATAATTGAGGAAAAGAAAAAAATATTTATATCTTTTTATTAACTCTAGAATATACAATTTAAGTTCTTAAAATATTTACCCAGCTGTTTAAAAAATAAAAAAATAAAAAATTAAAATTTAGATATTATATATATATATATTATATTATAATATTGAGTTATCAAATTCTAATTATAAGAGTCAAATTGAATTGAATATTACCTTACTTAAATTTGAATCACAGGATTTAAATTCGAATATTTAAATATTAAATTTTAAATTAAACCAAATCAAACAAAATATTAAATATTTGCAAACTACCCCTTCATTTAATAGCCCAAAAAAACAAAATCCTTAAAAACAAAACCAACGTTAAAAACAAATGGAACAACCAGGGAGGGAGCTGGTCAATATTAAAGCAAAGTCAAAATGTGTGGGGCACAATCAAACAGACGAAGTGCATGCGCCCCAGCGGAAAACCGCGGTGCGAAGTGAAAGAAAGAAAAAGGAAGGACGAATTTGGATTCTGTATCAACCGCGGTGATCAGGAAGAAGGCGGAGGTCTGTAATAGGCATACACCCCATAGAAGGTCTGGGCTAGAGTGAGAAGGAGGAGAACGACGGCTGCGACGAAGGAGATGATGGCCCAGGGATTTCCGAAGTAGTTGTGCTTGAGGCTAGCCTTCCAGGAGTTCCAACGGTGGTTGTAATAGCGATTGACCTGCTCCGACAGTTGCCAAAGGTAGCTGTCGTTGATGTCAAACACCACCTCCTGGCAGAGGCGGTTGAAGAGGTCAGCCACCTCGGCGTCGCTGCCAAGCCAGTGCTCGATGATCCCCCTGTAGTGGAGATAGCCCACGTCATCGGAGGAGTTAATAAGGTTGTCCATGAAGATGACGTAGCTGGTGATGTTGTTGGTGCAGTCCAGGTGGCATTGTTCAAAGGCGATGAGGTTGAGGAAAAGGGACTTGGTGCCGTCGTGGATGAGGAGGCGGGGTATGTGAAGCACCCCGTCCTCGAAGCGGATATCCCAGAACCGGTCCGTTCGCCGCCGACGGATCTTCAAGCCAGCCTCACGCAGCTCCGTCACACAGTGGACCAGCTGCTGCCGCCGCTTGTCGGCCACACGAACCGCACGGGAGCGCCGCCTGATCCAGATCCGCGGCTCCGGCTGGGGGCCGCGGCGGAGCAGGCTGCGGCGGAAGACGTCCAGGCAGTGGAGGCCGCCGAGGTCGGTGAGAGGATCGAAGCTGGGCGCGGGCTCATCTGTTGTAGATGCTGACGACGGCATTAATCCTGATTCAAGGTGGCTGCGGATGAGCTTCGTCTTCATCTTGAGGGGCTCATCGGTGGGGGTGAGGGGGTCGAAGAATCGGACGGCCAGGCGGGCCACCAGGCCTGACTGCTCCGGCTGCCCGATCTGGAGGCCGAGGAGGGCATCCAGGACGAACAGGGGGAGCTGGTTCTCCAACATGATCATGTCCCTCTGAATGGAGTGCATTAGCCCCCTCATGGCGAACACTGGGTCGTTACGCGAGTAGCCCAGCTGGGCAAACCCGTCGACGACGACCCCGCCGCCGCTGCTGCTTCCACTTCCCGAAGCAGTAGTGGTGACCGCACCCGAACTGGCTGCCCCCCGGAGGATCTCCAGGACAAAGAACCCATCCAGGACCATGCACTCCACCCACTGGTTGGAGGAGAGGGGAAGCGGACCTTCGTAGCAGGACCGGGCGCGGTCCTCGAGTCGGCGGACGGCGTCGAGGTAAGGGCGTACATCATGGCCGGATCGGTCTAGGGCGCGGCGGACGGCGCGCCACTTGTGGGGATCCATCTCCTTCAGCCCCGGCCGGTTGTAGTGGTAAGGGCCGAGCGAAACAAGCTGTGGTGTGAAGGCCTTGTCGCACCCACCCTCGCCGCTGCTCCCCGTGGCCTCGTCCCGGAGAGAGCGCGGCACCCGGTAGATGCAGAGCTTGCCCCATGAGGTGGCCTCCTCGTCCTGGCCAGCCTGCTCTAGCTTGTGTCTGATGGAGATGATCCAATCGGAGTCGGCTTCCTCGGCGGGCTGGAGGCCGGGTGTGACAGCCCCCGGGGATGGAGATGACGGAGGATGCTGGTTGCTGGGCACAGCCTGCTTCGCGTCCACCGTCTCTTTGAGCTTGATGGTGATGAGGTACCAGCTGAGGAGCTCTTTGTTGAATACTGCCACCATTTTAATTGATAGTTTTCCTCACTTGCTATCGGTGTGTGTTCTCGCCTTGATCATCTTTGATCTCTCTGCTGCTTCTCTTCTCCTTTTCCTTTCCTTGTGTATATCATTAATAATGTATTTGTGCTAACGATCTGGAATAGATGGCAGAGATTGGAACTTATTTTCTTTTTTTTTTAAGAAAAATAAGCAGGCTTAGCCGAGAGTAAAAGAGTATTATTTATTTAATTTTTTTTAAAAAAAAGCGGAGATCGGAAGGTTGGGGCTCATAAAAAATGCTATAATAGAAAGTAAAAAAGTGGAATACTTTATTGAGTAATGTACAGAAAATAATAAGATGGGGACCCAAGTCAGCCACTTTCTTTATTTGGAGCTTAGTTTGGTGACACTATTTTATTATGTCTCCCGGCACAATATTATATGTCTACCAGCCTGCGAGTGCGCCTCTTCAAGACGAAGTGGCAGAAAACATACCAGGGACACAGTTTTAATAGAATTTATTTTGCAAAAAAAACTAATAAATTTAATTCTCTTTAGAAAGGTTTCTCACTTGCCGTCTGGTGTTGAATTTTGTTTCATTTGTTATTATTAGGGTGAGGGTTGAGAGTAGGACTTTTTTTTTTCTTACTCACTTTTGGAAAAAATGTTAATTTCTAAGGGAGCATGTGAGAAATGCCCCTCATCAACAATATCTATTTCATTTGCGCCTCATTCCTTCATTCCTTTGATCGTCGACATTGATTTGATTTGCAACTCCTCCCTTCCACCTAAAATGCTTCATTCTTTACGGATTTTGTCGTCCTCCAAAGTCTTGAGGTGAACTACGTGAGTATTCTCTTTTCTAAATTTCTCCTACTTTTAGGGCAAGATAGTCAACTAATATGACAATCGATCACAATAATTTACAATTCATTAATAATTTGTCGGAATACTATCTTCCTTTCCAATTGCTTAATTTTATTTTGACTTTCCTACCACTCTTTGCAATTGTTACGATATACTCTTTCTTAATATATTGTCATCCTTAATTCATTTGATTATACGATGTTTCTTCATAATGTAGTCCACTTATAATTTATAGTTGCTTCAACTTTTTGCTAGTAAATTGTTTAAAAATTCTTATCATAAAAGCTTGAACTAAATGTCTCCGGGATTAAAAGTCAAAACATATGTTAGGTTTGTGGATTTGTGGAGCTCCAATTCCTCCTACTCGGATGTAGCTTATCTGTTACCAAATACATTTCACTTTCCTGATAACTTCTTCTCCCGGATAAAATAGCATCACAGTATGTTGTTTGTAGAAGAGTTAAAGAGGAAGCTAATAAGAGAAGGAAAGCAAATGAGAGACTGTTTTTTGTTTTTTTTCTGCAATGGAAATTGTCCAGTAGTGCCATTTAAGTTTTAAAACTTTACTTGACATGTTACACCTGTTCAATATACACTTCTTCTTTATCCTAACAGATTATAATTATATTATACAAAATTTCCTCCTAATTATTTTCTGTAGACCTCTTCTTTATCCTAACATATTGTAACTATATTCTACTGCTTTTCCTCATATAATTCTTATAACTAATTTCTTGACATGTACTCTATTTATACGTGAATAGAAAAAGCTCTCGGCAAGGAGAGTTTATTAACCTACATAACTATTAACCACCATGGCTGGTTAATGCATCTTGTTATTGGCTCAGCAAGATATTTAAGAGCAGTTCTAACCACAAAATTTCAGAAGGGCACCATTCTGTTAGGGGTGATGTAGCTTGAGATGCTCGTCCTAGTACGGTAAATGATGTTTTAACTTTAAATAATTAACTTGTATGCATCTAGCATTAAGCTGTGAGTTCCTCACTGATCAAAAACTGTATTTTTATGAAAAACATATATATATTTATATATATAGGAAGGTTTATCTGAGACAGAGAGGGAAGAAATTGATCGTGTCATTGCACTTTCACTTGCTGAGGAAGAACAAAAGAGCAAGGATGTGTCAGGTTAGCATTGATTGCAATGGAGCACTTTCTTGTTCTTTACTAAATTATGGAGTTGCCTTTCTCAATGAAATGTTTTATAGGATTTATAAGATGACAGAATGGTTTTGATAAAATTCTTTGATGGAAAAATATTGATATTTTTGTCCTCTTGTCATATCACTTATTTATGTTCTGCATTATATAATGAAATTCACCAAGAAGAAAATGAGCAATTTGCCAAAGCTTTACAAGAAAGCTTCAATGTAGAGTCTCCCCCACGAGAAATTTCGCATGAAAATGGCTATTATTTCCAGCCTTTGCCTTTCGCTATGCCAACAGGATTCAGGTTAAAATAATACTATCTTCTGTAGTTGCATGCGTTTAAGAAAACGAATGTTTTTTTTTACTGATTAGGCTAAGATCATATTATGATGTGTACGTGATAGTGTTTTCAATGACAAAATGATGAGTTGATTGTACATGATTTCGTTGTTGGTGGCTTGTTGTTGATAATCAGCAAGCGTAAGTTAAAAGCCATTAATTTATTATTTTTAGTTTCATTTTTTTTTTATCATTTACTGATATTTATTCTGTGTGATAGAGTTTGTGCTTGTTGCAATACTGAGATTGGACACGGACGCTTTCTTAGTTGCATGAATGCTGTTCGGCATCCTGAGTGCTTTTGTTGTCATGCTTGTAAGCAGCCTATTTCAGAATAACATTGTCCATTACTGTTTGTCTTCATGAACTGATCATTTGTCTTATTTTTCTTATTTGCTTCACTGAATGTTTCTTCTTTAGTTCTAGAACATGTCAGCATAAATCCTGCTACAAGGAACATTATCATCCCAGATATGTAATGTTTGCAAACAATTTGTAGGTCTTTACTCTTTTTTTTTTTTTTTGTATAAAACACCCCCCCAGGCCTTCACACATTCACAATCTACGCACTCTCCAGCACCCACTTGCAAAACAAGCCACTTTACTTTAGCCCTGTGGATTGAACCCAAAACCTCACTCATTCAAATCCCATGTCCTAAAACATCACCCAGCTGAGGGTGGATAGAATGTCCTTATATTTGGAAGAGCTTTGCTTACGTTAAATTAAGTTGTTTACATTAAATGTGAGGTGTTGCTTTACCTTTCCCTTTTCCGATGGTCACTTCAAGTAGAGCAACCACTGTAATAGATATTAATGATGATGATTCTAATCATGCGGCTGAGAGACACAAGGTATGTAATTTAGGATGACGGTAGAAAGCTCTGCCTTGAACGTTTGGATTCGGCAATCATGGATACCAGTGAATGCCAACCACTTTATCTTGGATATTAAGAATTTTATGAGGGCTTTAATATGAAAATTGAGCAGCAAATTCCACTACTTTTGGTTGCGACAAAAGCACTAATGAAGCCATGGAAGGTGAAAAGCCAGTAAAGTTGTAACTTCTTGTCTCGTGGAAACTTCTCTGAACTTAAGTAGGAAGAAAGCTTATAGTACTATTTTTTATGATTCGGGTGATCATCACCTTCCTGAGACTAGACGGCTGTGTCTTTCTGAAGAACAAATCCTTAGCACTATAAGGATCTATACCATGTTACGCTACTATAGGTGTGAATTATTTGCTCTTTTTTTATGTTTAATTTTGATGTGGATGTTAGTCTCCTACTAAAACTTCACAGATATGGAGATGACCATGAATGGTTGGAGACCCGATTATGGACATGATCACAGAACCTTATAAGCTTACTTGAAGATGTGAAGTGACAGCAATCCTCAATCTCTATGGCCTTCCCAGGTAGGTAGCTTTACCTTTTCTACCTTCTTTTCTCCCAGCCAGCATATATCTAGAGAACATTATTATGTTGTAACCAGCGACCCGACCACGACGCAGAACACGTCTCGGGAAGTTATTTTTGGGTATAAAACCTAAATTTCATGGAGTTCTTCTATGTATCCTTATTGTAACTTTATTCTTGCATAAGGGAAGAATTCCAGTGCAGCTAGAAGATGATTTTCTTCTAGTTTGAGAGAGAGGAGCTCTATCGTAATTTGTAATTTTTTTTAATAAGGAATTTTCTCTTCGTGGTTTTTTCCCCTCAAATTTAGGATTTTTCACGTTAATTTTCTAATGTTCTTGTTCTCAATATTTTGTTTCTTTACTTGATTATTGGCGATTATCCTATCACACATTTCTGCATAGGCAATCTGCTCCAATAATTCGTATCAAAGTGTTTGTTAGTTAGACATGAAATATATGACGACCTGCCCTAATCAGTCGGGTGTTACTTAAAATATAATTAATATAAAAACAACATTCAAGAACATGAATCATGACATGACAAATAATTCTAGAAATTTATTAAATTATAAAAATAAATCATGTTAAGATAGTATGTGACAAAACATTAAACTAACTACAAAGTCCCACACCCTCTGACCATTTCCCGTAGTCACACTTATAACTCAAATAATATAAAGAGGAAGTCCAATTTATTATTAATTTACCAAAATTAAGTCGGTAAAAGAATTGTCCACCATAATCTTCAGCATCAGTCTGAAGCTATTCACCCGTGGTCACAGAACCGCGTTAGTAATAAAACCACTAAGCAGCATAATTATATTAAATAAGTCAATATATTCCCCATTAATATTTCTCAAGTCTTTTAGTAATTATGAGCCTATGCTGAGCTCTAATTATGTCAGGAAGGGTGGCCGCCACATCCAGCTTCAATCACATTTATGCGTACACATGTTACGTGGCCCACGTCCTATAATTACCGATATTTGTCATTGAGTCACCCTCTCGATATCATAAATTCATAATGAGTCGTCTTGCGCTATGCCTTGTCACCCCTTTCGTCTTGGGGCAAGTATTTTATCTTTCCAATAATTTTAAAGGTACGGCCCCATCTCGAACTGAGTCAATTCATTTAACCCGGTTGCACTCGGTACATGGTAGTCAAATTTGGGCTCAGGCTAACCAGGGCTGCCAAAAAGAAAAATACAATATTTCATGTAGTTATACAAATCTAGATGGTTCGCAAGTGAACTCCCAACCGCGACCAATGATCCTAAATCTGAATTTTCTATAAGTGAGCGCAGACTTTGTGACCTACATTGAAACCCAGTGCTAGATAAAATACTAATGTCTCTATATAATGCATACTTGTAGTGTGCGCTCATAACATCAATGCATCATAATAAGTAAGATTGTACTAAATAAACCTATAGTTAAACATACAAGACGCAAATTAAGACATAATAATAAATAAATAAATACACTCTTAGATAATTAAATAATAATAAATATATGAACATAAATAATACTCTATCACAAAATAATATCATACTTATACAATCTAAGAATATATAATCAAATACAAATCCATAATAACATACATGTGAACGGACAATTAGATAAATAAATATCATTATTAATAATAATATTAATAAGTAAATATATCATTATTAATAATAAATACATAAATAATATTAATTATTCATGAGGACATTAACATAGATATTAAATATACGAATATGCGACTACATAGGTATAAATAATTACACGAGTAAGAAAATAATTAATAAATTAAAATCGATAAACATGAACAAAAATAATACCTATGAATAAATACATTATCAATAACAATAATTAGTCACCTAATCATTCATCATAGTCAACAAATATATAAATAATAAGAAATTAATAATTATGAATAAATAAATAATTAATAAATAAAAAATACTCATAACATCCAAACATGCTAAAGAATGTGAATATGCATCTAAACTAATGTAAGGGTTCTCAAATTACCAAAAACAGTCGAGAAACAGCTAGATACGAGCTAAACCAGACCAAATTGAATGGCCTGAACCAACTCGGGCTTGAAAATTGTTTGGGTTGGTTGGACGGACCTGAACTGGACTAGCAGACTTGAACATGGACTGGCGGGCTCATGAACAAGAAGCTGCAGGTGGATGCGGTTGCGGGAAATGGGTAAATGGGTTGAATGAGGGTGGTGGTGCCCGCTGCTGGAAAATGTCGACGATGTCGCGACTAGGGTCGTCGCCGGTCAGGATCGATAAGGGGTGTGATGGAAGAGGTGCTGGTGGTGACAATTGAAAGAGTCTGGCCATGGGCTGGCCGAAAATCAGTTGTAAAGGTGGGAAGTTGTCGTCGTAGGCGGTGGCGTCGCCGGTGGCGATCACGGCCACATCAATGGTCATGGGTGGTCTAAAAATGAAGATCTAGATGAGGGGAACCCATCGGGGTGGTCAGATTGGCTGGTGGTGGCTATTCGACGTTGAAAAAATAGCCCAAATGGTGGCAGCGGTAGCATCCCCATGACCGCCCCGCAGCCAGCTTTATAGTCGTACCTCTTACGACCACCGGTGCCACCACAGTTGCCGCCTAAGAAGGTGTTTTTGGAACCAGGCCTGGAGGCGAGGTGGATACTCGCCAGCAGCGAGCCGAAGTGGCAGCGACATTAACTCAATGAAATTATGGGAGATCTAGATTGGGAAAATTATATAGTGAACCCAGGGAAGATGTGGACGGCTGTGATCTTGCCACATGGCATGATTTGAACTTCCAACAACTCGTATTATAGTAGGACCCACTATAGGTATATGCAATATACCCTTAGACAAAAAGCTCGGATCGAGACAATCCAAAGTCAAAACTGACTCGAGTCCTAAAAGTGACTCGATAGGCGAGAATCGAGACAAGTATGCTAAATAATTAAAATAATATTTATAGGAATAAACTTATTAATTTTATCAGTCGGTTACATCAATTTAAAAAAAATGACTGCATCGTATTGATCATTAAAAATTTATTCACTTACCAATTTGTTAATATTTAAGATTCGTTCCCAGCCTTACAACCTTTCCCATCTAAGGATTTATTATTATTATTATTATTATTATTATTATTACATGTATTAATATTATTATTATTAGTATTATTATTTTTGAGGTTTTTACAATCTCCCCAACTTAGATTATTTGCATCCTCAAAAATATTACTAACAACTAAAGAATGATTATAACTATTTCCTTACTATTCATATAGGTATACCAATTTATTTAATAAATATCTTGATATAGGTAGACTTGTAAATGACATCAAAACTTGACGTGATGAAACTTATTCATTTATTTATATCTTATTCATCCAATCGTGCTACTATGATTACAAGAACATTATTCTACAAATAGGCTATGGTATTTCTTTGACATTTCTTGTTCAATCTCCCATATAACTTCCTCTGACCCCTAATTATGTCACAATACTTTTACCAAGGATTTCTTGTTCCTGAATGTCTTTATCTCTCTTGCTAGGGTGTGAATCGACTTTCCCTCGTAGGTTAAGTTTGGTTGTCCCTCTAAGTCTTCAAAATTCATGATTATATGTTTCTCATCTCGTACATATTTCTTTAACATTGACACATGGAGAACATTGTGTACTCCAACTAGGCTTGGTAGCAATGCTAATCTATATGCACATGTAACAACTCAATCTAGGATTGAAAACGGTCCTATGAATCTTGGCTTTAACTTCCCTGATGTTCTAAATCTGATCACCCGCTCCATAAGAGATGTATTTAGGTACATGAGCTCCCCAACTTGGAACTCTTCGTTCCTCCTTCGAGTATTAGCATAATTCTTCTGTCGATCCTGAGCTACATTAAGCCTTTGTTAAATGAGTTTCACCTTTTTGGTTGCTTCCCTCACCATCCGAGGACTAACTAGAACTGCTTCAGCAGACTTCAACCAGCACGATGGAAACCTATAGGGCCTACCACATAATGCTTCAAATGATGTCATCTCAATACTGGTTGGTAAGAGTTATTGTAAGTAAATTTAGCCAAGGCTAAGTATTTCTCCTGGTCACCTTTTCAGTCAAGGATGCAAACTCTTAGTAAATCCTCCAAAGTTTGAATAGCCTTTTCACTATGACCATCAGTTTGAGGATCATATTCTATACTCAGTTTGATTTGGGTCCCCATGGCTTTTTGGATGGCTTCCCAGAAATATGAAGTGAATAAGGGATCTCGGTCGGAGACTATCTCTTTTGGAATCTCATGCAATTTGACCATATTATCAACACACATTCCTACTAGTTATTCCGCCATCCTCATTGATTTCGTGGGGATAAAGTAAGCTACCTTATTTAGTCGGTCTACAACCACCCATATGGAATCATGCTTTTTCTGAGTCCTTGGGAGCTTTGCAATAAAATCACAAGTGACACACTCCCATTTCCTGATGGCTATTTCTAAAGGTTGAAATAGTCCACCAGGTAGTTGATATTGGGCTTTGATGAGTTGGTTAGTCTGACACTTAGATACAAAATTCACAACATCCTTCTTCATTCCAATCCATTAGTAGGCTTACTTTAAATCCTAATACATATTAGTAACTTCAAGGTGTATTGAGAACATTAAGCAATGAGCCTCCTCCAATATATTCCGCCTTAGTGTATCATCCTTGGGTACATACAACCTCCCTCTAAATCTGTTCACACTATTGGAATCAGCTACAATGTCAGAAGTCTTATCCTGACTGAACCTGATCTACCAAGTCATTTGAAATGATAAGATTTGCGAGTAACCATATTAGTTGCTCTACATGATTGATAGTCACCACTTCTACCTACATAGCCCAAAGTCTAGCTAGTGGTGACTCTTGTCCACCTTGGCTTCCAACTCAATGCGTCAGTTACAATGTTCACTTTCCCTGGGGGGTATAAGATTTGGAAGTCGTGGTCCTTCAAATTTATGACAGGCATAGGCTACCACTTTGCCTCTTTGCGTAAAGGCGCATCCTAAACTTAAGTAAGATGTATCATTGAAGACTATGAATCATTCATTACTTTGACGTTCTAAAGTTAATTTATTCAAAGACACTTCAAAAGTTGATCTTCTATTCCTTTTGAGTAATAATTTGAAATGACTTCATACATGTCTCTATATTTTTTTTTTGTCCTCATACTTCATATAAACCCACGTCTTCTTACATAGCATATTACAATCCATCGGTGCATTTTTATTGATTTAAGCATTGTCACTAATATGCATAGCTAAAGTGGGGCACACTTTCCCATGGCACTATTATCTAGATCGCACAAGTGTCCCATACCACTCATAGTACCTAGATAACACCTCAGATTGTAAAGGTGTCCCAGATATACTCATTATTTAAGTGTCACATGTGCCTAGCATGACATATAAGTGGCACATCCATACCGGTACTTATGTGATGTGAAATTTATAACGCAAGTGTATGTGCTGAATCAAGTAATAAAAGTGATAAGAATGTATCGTCCCACGAGGAATTAGTTATAAAAATTCTCAATTACTAAAACTAAATTAATTAATTATACTTATATGAAAATAAGTTCTAATAGTGATTTAATTATGAATTATGACTAAATTAATCTAAAATTGTAATATTTAAATGACAAATTGATTTCAAGACAACAAACATAGGATTTTTAATTTCACTAAGTGCTCTATATGTTTAAAGTTATAATTTTTACCTATGAATTGCATATTTGAATCATTAACCACAGGAAGTAATTATTTATGACATCTCTTAGATTCACCAGAAACTTATCACTCGCTCTCAAGTTCTATATCTTTATGAAATTGCGTATGCAAAATGATACTTTAAGTTGTATATTTAATAGTTACCCAAGACATACGAGTATATCTCTATCTCATATGTAAATTACCTAAAATAAATAAACAAAGTCTATTTTATTCAATGACAAATCTAATCTTTCTATCTATAGACAAGATTAAATCTCTAAATCAATCAATAGGTGGTCAGTCTAATGATATCATTAATGAATAGAATAGAACAAATGATCCAAAAGCGCAATCACATAAATAAAAATTAATAACTTTTATTAATCCATGCACTAAGTTTCATTGAAAATCCTAAAAAAGAATTTACTTCATAAAATATTCAAATAAATTCAAGAAATTCATATGTGATAAGAAAGACATAATTTAATCACAAAGAAAAATAAATCAGAATAAAGAAAAACTCTTTTAGAGGAAGTGTCTTTTTCTTCTTATTTAACTTTTTCGTCTTCCTTCTCTCTTTCGCGCCATCTCTTAGCCATCAAAAGTTGTTGTTGCTCTCTTTAGATAAACCATGATTCAGTTTATAAATGATCCAGCCAAATATTTCTAGTGGGGTCCACCATATTATAGTACGTGGATTGCTATAGTACTTTCTCAATTGATTTCGCCCCGAATTGATTCTGAATCGTCTCTAAAGTCTTATACTTTAATAGAACAACATTAATTAGCACTTTTTACACCAAAATCACAATAATTTCTCGCATTAATAATAATAAATAATAAAGTCTTAAACTAATAAAATTAACATAATAATTACTCGAAATATGACAAAAACTCAATATAAAATGCACCGAATAATAACTCTTTTACAGAATTATCAGACCCCTAAACTTGAATATTTGCTAGTCCCGAGCAAAACCTAAACTAAACTCGGCTCACTTCTCCAATCCACACAACCCAACCAGCAAATCAATTTATAACTTCTCATTAGTATACACGTATTCTTCCTTGAAATCAAATAATAATATTTTAAAATTCACAAGATAACCAATTGCAAAATAAAGATAAAAACATATTTCCCAACATTAAAAGAAAATAAAACTCCCAAACTTATCTCTCAAATGAGTTTAAAATCAGTTTATATCATCAACCAATACAATTATATCAAATTCTCCATAAGTTTAAGTATCAATTTTCTCTCCACAAATAAAAGAAACTTGCCAATCAAGATCAATCGGAATTTATAGGTTGTAATGGGACTAAGCTAAAGGCTAAAAATGACATTTTCCAAGCTTGAAACAAATTAATTAAACTAAAGTTTCATCCATATACATTCTGCTTCTAAAGACATACATAATTGATAAAATAAACACGAATTTTCTTTTTTTCACAATTTTTTCTTTTTTTACTTTTTTTCATTCTTTCATCACTTCATAAATTTTTTTTCTTTTTTTTTCAAATAAACTCCATCCCTAAAAATATCATTCACATTTAATAAAAAATTCATTCCAACCTTGGAAAAAGTCAATCACTAAAGTTATAGGTTAGGACAAATAATAAACAAAGATGAATAAAATGAATAAGGCTAAGTTTATTATTATTAAAGGACAACAAACAGAAAGGTTAACTTTAAGACTTAAAATTGGCTGAAACAAGGATAAATAAGGATAACTTGAAAGGACTTGGTTAACAAACTCACCAAAATCATTTCTATCATGACAAGTTACCTATGATTTCGCCTCAAAAAAATCTTTACTAGAATTCTAGATCACTGTAACAACCCGCCCTAATCGAGCCCGGGTGTTACTGAGAAATGAATCATAACATGAAAATAAATCTAGAAATTTATTAATCATAAAAATAATAAATCATAATATGATAGCATGCATCAAAATAAAGAAATAAATTAACTACTTAAGTAAATATTCCACAGTCTTGGACCGTTTTCCGTAGCCACACTTATAACTCAAAAGAGTAAAAAGGAAGTCTAATTTATTATCAATTCACCAAACCTACTTTGGTAAAAGAACCATCGACCACACTCTTAAGCATCAGTCCAAAGTTGTTCACCTACGGAGGCAATTCTGCGTTAGTGATAAAACCACTAAGCCGTATAATTACATGAAACAAGTCAATATATTCCCTATTAATATTTCACAAATCTTTTAGTGATTTTGAGCCTATGCCGAGCTCTTATTATGCTGGGAGGAGTGGCCACCCCATCCGGTTACCATCCCATGCATGCGCACACACGCTACGTGGCCCGCGGCCTGTAGTTACCGATATTTACCATTGACTCACCCTCTCGGTATCACAAGTGCATAATGA
>JAVDBV010060164.1:0-12116 GCA_032619315.1 Piper longum
GGGGCCGGCGGGGGGAGGCGGGGCGGCGGCGGCGACTGCGTAGGGTGGGGTGGGGAGAAGGGAAGGGGGAATCGGGGTAAATGGTGGCATTTTTCGTAATTAAAAGTTAACTCGAGTCTAACTCGAATAAAAATTAATAACTAGTTCTAAATAAATCATAAAAAATTTTAAAAAATATGTAAAAAATATAAAATATAATACATATAATTTGAATCAATTTAGACTAATTGATGAATTATTAAATTTTTATATTTGACCGATTTGGACCGATTCAACTGAACCGATTCTTGTCCAATTTAGACCGATTCAGATTTAGACCGATTCTGATTCCCCCTCAAAAACCGATTCCGATTCCGATTCTAATTTTTGCAAAACATGAATATATTCTATAAAGTAAAAGGCATCATGGCCATATCTGTGTGGTCAGATTTTATTTTATTAAGTTGTGTTGGAAAATAAAATGGCCAGATTTTGACTATTTTGAAATAAAAAACATTTACCAATTACCGCTGACTTGACGTATTTTAATACTACGAAGTCCAAAGGCTGTTCTCATATGCTTTGGATCCCTCGTTGAAGGAAGAAAACAAGGGCACAAATTATAACCTCGCGAGTGGTTTGTTTTATCCAAACAAATATTTGGCAAGCTACCAATCAGGATGCACTTGGAATAAAATAATGGTTTTGTGAGAAAGAATAAATAAAAGGCTATCGACGTCCTAAAAAAAAAAAGAAAAAAAAAAGGTTATAACTTGCAAGTGCCTAACACCAAAAAAAAAAAATTTAACATTTGGAATATTTTCTTACAAAATATTGTATTTTAGATAGATATATATTTATATATAAAGTAGGTCCACCCCATTAATAATATTAATTTTCGAAGGTATCGTATAAAAGCTTAAAAGATGAAAAACCTTTTCACAAAACTAATTTTGATATGCATTTTTAGTTGGTTTATATTATACTTAATAATTTTTTTAATATATTCTTTTACACATCACAGGCACTCATAATTTTATATTTTAGATAAAATTAGCTTGTTTTTTATCTTATTTATTTGTTCCCTTCTAAGAGTAATAATCAAACGATTAATGCATGCTAGCTTTAATCGAAACTTAATTAACTTACTATATAAAATTACCAAAGTTAGGAGGCAAATACTTTGATCTAACTTTTTTTAAAAAGCTCATGTACCTCCAAAATATTTTTTTTAATTTCTTTTTATTTTGAGAAAGTTAAGTCCGTTTTTTTTTAAAAAAATGAATCGGAAACTCTATTTTTTAATGGAAAAAAATTCTTCTGGATGCTTGGACCCTACTTTTTCAGAAAAAAAGGAACGTAGTTATACACTACCAAAATTGTAATTATCCTTTTCCCAAAAATCTTACTTTTCAAATAAAATTATTGTTTTCAAAGGAAAAATCTTTTTTTGTATTTTTTAAAAAAGTAATCTTCTACACCATATATAAGTAAATACGGAACTCATTACACCTGCATACTTACATGTACACCAAACATATTGCTCCCAAACAAATAATCACAAAAGCTTATAACTACTTACATATACACCAAACCCATTACACTCACGCAATTACTCAACACAAGCTTATAACGTCAACCTTACACAATCGTTCTTAAGAGACATTAGAACCCTTTACCTCTTATCTAACACATAGATCTTATAACTAGTACATTTCATTGTTGGGTTTATCCCACATCAATTTTGGGGGTGACTGGTGACTTGTATATTAGCTGATGGGAAAGCCTTAATGCTTAAGCTAGTTTTTGGATTAAGAGAGGCATGTGACGCTTTTTACGAGTCTCATCGTCAAGGGCCGAAGTTTTTCCTTTTTTTCTTTTAGATATTGGAATCCTGTAAAATATAAGCTTAAAATAAATAAAACATGAAAAATCTAATGAAAGTTCCCATAATTGGCAAAGTAAACGAGATATGAGCTGGAATTGGAAGTGAGCGCAATGTCTGACAGGTTGCAAGCGACAAAAGTTTGCCAGCCGCGAGTAGCTCTTCAACTCAGTCTACAAGGTCCAGACATAACAGTAAATCATGGAAGAACCGGTAAAAAGGGGAAAAAGGTTAAACAAGAGGAAAAGGAAGAAGAGCTACTCCAGACCCCTCCCACTCCTCAATTTTCTCCTCCTTAGCCCAGTGTCTGATTCTCCCTTTCTCCTCCTCCTCCACCTTCTCCTCTTGTCTAGCTACCTTTAACCTTCCTCTTAACATTTCTTGTGTTGTTTTTATATCTTTTTTTCCTTTTTAATCTACCATGTGAACAAGGGAGGTGGGTAGGTGCTTGGTGTAAGATAAGATCATATGAGATTGTCCTGCATTTTCTTGTCTTGGAGCTTCATGGGTCTTTTCTCTTTTGCATCAAAACTGAGATTTTGTAGCAGATAGAGTTGGAGGGAGGAGATACAGCACCAGGGTGCAGAGTTTCAGGGGGTTGATATAATTGTATGCACCTGCTTCTGCACACGCATGCCTTTTCTTTCTCTACGTCCAATGGTTGATTTGTTTTTCATGTTTCGAGTTTCTGTTATACATTTCTGCTTTCATAAGATGGGCCTTTTTGGTGTTTTTTTAGCTGTTAATGGCTTGCATTTTGGCGCCTCTTTGATGGGTTTTGTCCATTTTTGTCACCTTATCTGTGACTGCTATGTCTGGGAAGATTGAGCTTGTTAAAGCACAATGGCCATTCTTTCCTTTATGTTTTAAGAGGATCAATCTCTTCATATATATGTGCTTTTAATCCTGCTCAGATACTCTGTTTAACGTCGAAAATATTGTTTTTGATCTCTGCTTTGCAGTCAAAACCCCTGTTTTCTTCATAATTAATGCAAAGAATCCATAGATCTGAACCTCACAGCATCATGATCGTAGGTTTGTCATACAAAAACCAAAGTTCTCTGCATTGCTTTTGCACGTGTATAGTGATTTGCGTCTGGGTCCGTTCTTGTCATTCAACGCTATTTACTCCTCCCCACCTGTTCCATTTCCACTATCCTAGTTTGAAAGGAAATAAACTATCGAGGCAAAATAAATTTTTGAGGCATCTTTTTTTCATAGTGCACTTTTAAGTCTGTAGTTGATGTTTAACATGTTGATGGCATCAATATTAACTTATACTTAAGCTGGTTTTATTGTGGTGAAAGTAATTTTAGAAGATTTATTGTGATCTTCACTAAGGACTAACATATGACGGTTCAAGCTGTTTGTTTGTTGAATGATGAGAGACCCTTGTTTTGCTATGATTGCAGTTTGCAATGGCTAAGGAGAATAGTGGATCACCAAAGCATCAACACTTGGAATCTAAGCGTGAACGCCTCACTTGGATCTTAGCAGTGAGTGGCCTCTGCGTTCTATTCTACGTCTTGGGTGCATGGCAAAACACTGCTCCTTCACCACCCAATACTACCGAAGCCCACAAGAAGACTGACTGTGATATGAACTCTAGAAAGTTTGGTTCTTCTACTCAACACCAATCGTCTTCCGGATCATTGGACTTTGAATCACATCATCAAGTAGCTATAAATGACTCTGCTGGTAGCTCCCTCTCGTTCCCTCCTTGTGGCATGAATTTTAGTGAGTACACTCCTTGCCAAGATGCCAAGAGGGGAAGGAGGTTTGAGAGGAATATGTTGATATACAGAGAGAGGCACTGCCCATCAAAGGATGAGCTCATTTTGTGCTTGATCCCAGCTCCTCCAAACTACAAGAATCCCTTCAAGTGGCCTCAAAGCAGGGACTATGCTTGGTATGATAATATTCCCCACAAAGAGCTCAGCATTGAGAAGGCTGTTCAAAATTGGATCCAAGTAGAAGGTGATAGGTTTAGATTCCCTGGTGGTGGAACGATGTTTCCTCGTGGAGCAGATGCATATATCGCCGACATTAACGAGCTCATTCCTCTCACTTCTGGCGTGATCAGAACAGCAATTGATACAGGATGCGGAGTAAGAACACTGATATTAAAAAAAAACTTTACTTAACTTGTGAATATGATAAGTCTGTTATTTGCTCTTTTAATCCTGTCCTTATTTTGTGTTTTTCCATTGCAAAAGGTGGCAAGTTGGGGAGCATATCTTTTGAAGAGGGATATAGTGACTATGTCCTTTGCTCCAAGGGATACCCATGAAGCTCAAGTTCAATTTGCATTGGAGAGAGGTGTACCGGCTATGATTGGGGTGATGGCATCTCAAAGGATGCCATACCCAGCTAGAGCCTTTGATATGGCGCATTGTTCCCGTTGCTTGATTCCTTGGTTCAAGTATGGTACGTCGGCGAATCCAATATCGGCTCCATGTTTATTTAAAACTGTTACAATCATATGGGGTGGGACATGGGGCTATAGTGTGTCCGCTCTTAGTCCCAGGGATTGAGATTGGTTAGTGATTGCTATATGAGATGGTTATATGTCTCTTAAAACCGTTAGTTATTTTGAGATTACCTAGAACCCATAACATTGTGGTATCAAAGTCAGCCCATGTCTTTTCTTGACGCCGCATAGAGGTAGCGACCTTGGAAAGGGTTACCTAGGAGAGGGCCACCCGGTGCCAGGAAAAAAAGTCTGCAATCCCTGAATGGGAGCGGCCTAGAGTGGACACCGGTGATGCGGAGCATGGTGAAATGTTACCATCTATTGTATGGGACATGCGGTTGTAGTGTTTCCAGTCATGGGTTGTGTACGTCTCTTCAAATAGCTTGTCATTTTGGCATGTGCCTCAGATAGAGATAGAGAATTTCATCCAATTTGACAGATAGCTGAATGATATCTTTGGCTTGTGCATGTATTTTGGCTTCTTCCTTTCTGCAGATGGGCTATACCTGATTGAAGTAGACAGAGTCTTGAGGCCAGGTGGTTACTGGATTCTTTCGGGTCCACCTATCAATTGGAAGAAGCATTGGAAGGGCTGGGAGAGAACACAGGAAGACTTGAAGCAAGAGCAAGATTCAATAGAGGAGGTTGCCAGGAGCCTTTGCTGGAATAAGGTGGTTGAAAAGGGTGACCTTTCTATCTGGCAGAAACCCATCAATCACCAAGAATGTATCCAGAGAAAGAAAGTCTACAAAACCCCTCACATGTGCAAAGATGACAATCCTGATGCAGCTTGGTAGAGACTCTTTTGTTTGCATATTTTTCAAAGCTTTTAATTAAAAACAGCCCAATTTGTTGAGAGTATAAACTTACTATTCTAACTTGCATCATCGAACTCTTAATTAATGTCTTTGTTTTCCATTTTGAAGGTACCAAAAACTGGAGACATGTATCACTCCAATGCCAGAAGTAAATAATGCTGATGAGGTTGCTGGTGAGCCTCTGGAGAACTGGCCGGCAAGGGCATTTGCCATACCTCCTCGTATAAGCAGTGGCTTGGTACCTGCATTTTCGTCTGAGAAGTTTCAAGAGGATAGTGAAGTGTGGAAACAAAGGGTGACACATTACAAGAAGATCATCCCTCCTCTTACTCGAGGAAGGTTTAGGAACATTATGGACATGAATGCCCACCTGGGAGGATTTGCAGCTGCATTAACTAAATACCCAGCTTGGGTCATGAATGTGGTTCCTGCAAATTCAAAAGTTGACACGCTTGGTGTTATATACGAAAGAGGATTTATTGGTACATACCATGATTGGTGTGAAGCTTTCTCCACATATCCCAGAACTTATGATCTTATCCATGCTGCTGGGGTTTTCAGTATTTATCAGGACAGGTGAGCTTATTGCTGTCACATTATTTGTCTGTTACTGTAACTACGATCTTCCTAATTTTTTCACTAACTAGTTTTAGAACATTTATGGTGGAGAAGTTCTTGGTGTCATAGAGATCTGACATTGCCATCCTGACTAGTAAAATGAATACCAATAAATGTATTGAATGTTGTGCCTCTTGGGCAGGTGTGATATCACCCACATATTATTGGAGATGGATCGGATATTGAGGCCAGAAGGAACAGTAATTTTCAGGGATGTTGTGGAAGTTTTGGTAAAAATCCAGAGCATGACTGATGGTATGAGATGGCAGTCCAAGATCATGGATCATGAGGATGGACCCTTTAACCCAGAAAAAATACTTGTTGCTGTCAAACAATACTGGACGGGTGAAGCTGCCAAGGAGTAAGCAATGAGAAGTATTCTTTCTGTCATCACTCATTCTTGGGGAGGTATCCTTTTTCTTTCCCCTCATAATTTGGAGTTCTATTCTTTGAAGCAGTCTGTTATAGCTTAACAGTGAGGTGACCATAAAAGCCTTGTAACTTATATGTAATGTGCTGTGATCAACATTTTTGTTACTGTAGTTTCTACTGCGTCATAACAAAGAGAATATTAATATGAGAAGCAATTCAAGGAATGCCACTGGCAGAAAGGTTTGTCATGGAATTGGCACAAATTAATCGAAAAGGGAAAATAATGTGAAAAACAATGAAGATTTATAGTTTTATAACTCGGGACTCAGGCTGGATTCGGTATCATACTATACAGTAGAAAGTTAATTTTAAGCTGACATGGAGTTATTTATAAGGTTTTTTTTCAATTCAATAAATAAAATGTTTTAAGCAACTAGTATACATTTAATATTTAAAATTAATAAATATATGATTTGTATTAGTCTAAATTATTTTTAGTCAAATTAAAAATAATAATATATTTTAATAACTTTCATTACTTTGGCTCAGGACCTATTCCATTGTTAAATTTGGGAGTAGAGAACATACGGAGTTCGACTCGGTAAGTTGTGGAGTTGAGTTCGTTCAAAGAGTTTTTGAACAAAAAATATTTTAATTATGGGAAGAACAAGTTGAATGAGCTTTATCAATATTCTTACTCCAATAAGCTAAGTTAGGGTTTCTCCTCTCAAAACCAAAAAAATAAAAACTTTTGAGTCTAAAAAAATACAAATTTAATTTTGATTGCAAACAAAAGAATATAATATTTATTTAAGCTTTCTTTGGTTAGAATGAAAGAATTGAAAATTTTATACAATCTTCATAAATTTTGTGGTAATTCATGCTAAAAGCATTGATCTTTTATTAAAAAGTTGAACATTTTTAGAATATTTTGTAATAAGATATAAGTAGGGCTTCATATCAAGTGGTGTCCCTTAAACATTTCACCTCTATCAATTTCTTTTAAAAAAATACAAGTAAAAAGAGGATTTTTTTTTTTAAGAGATAGAATTTACGTCTCACATTTACATCATAACTTTAGAAATAACTGAGCACGATAGATGGCATGCATGATCCATTATTGAATAATGAGATAAAATGTAATAATTAAATATCTTATATATACATATATATATATATATTGTGATTAACTTTAAAGATATATTTTATTTGAATCAAAAGATGAATTATAATTATTTAAATTTTTTATTATATTTCCTTCAAAATAATTTTATAGATACTTTTTATATGAAGTTAGAAGTTGAGGTTAGTCGGATACAAACTTGTGACCCTCTATAGTGAAATGATTTTTATTGATTTTTTTTAAGAAATTAAGATTAGCAAGATTCAAAATATGACCCTATGCAAGATGTATTTTATTGTATTCTTTAAATTTTTTTTATATTTTTATTAATTGATTCTTCTATTTTTAATTCTAGTATTGAGCTCTTTTGTTGGGCTCTTTGGGCCCGAAAAGTGACCTGCAACATCCTTAACCTACATGCAAGTCATAGATCTCATCCACAACTAAAGTAAAAATTATTTAATAATCTCTCCTTTACAAATCAAGTGAATGACTACACCTGAAATATTATTATCATAGCCTAGCAATCTACTACGGATGACTGTTTGGAACACTATCATTGTCCACTAACAAACTCTCTTTTTAATACAAAAACTAACCCAATAAATATAATTTTCTCATTAGCCTATAAATAAATCACCAACCTAATCTACAATTGATGTGAGAATTACCCAACAGTTTTTTATGCACTTTGAGTTAGAAATGTGTATATCTTTGATCCGGATTAATTGTAAATGTAAAGCTAGCAAGGGATCCATGGTGTTGGATTATGTACTATGGTCATTCATCTTAAAATATAAATTAATATGATTTAGATCAGAGGTATGAATTCTTTAATTTGCCAAGGACAACCGCACATTCTGCAATGTGCGGGTTTGTACATGTATTTTATAAATTAATTATATTTTCAAAATAAATATAATTCTTTCAAATATTTTAATTAATTAATTATTTTAATATAATTGATATGCTACTCATCCTGAAATTTATTTATAAATATGTATCATATTAAAATTAAGCGTAAATTTTAATTAAATTCAGTTATTTAGTTAAATTATTACATATATATTTTTAATAAGGTCAAAAATATTTAAATATTTTTTATTAGCATATAATCAAGTATTGTGCAGCACGTGTTGCATGATTTCGTACATTTTTTATAATTTTATTATATTTTACAAAAGAATAGTATATTATAATGTTTTCCAAACAATAATATTAAATACCATATCATATTATCCGGTTGTACCCAAAATACCTCATCCAGTTATACCCAATATGGTATGACTTAGCTTTCATACCATTTTAATTTGTACTCGATTTTTTAATATAATATTTTCACAAAATCCAATTTTGCATTCAAAATCCTGGTATTTTAGCCCATATTTAATAAAATATTGATGACAAAATATACTTTTCATATTTAATGAAATATTTTATTTCTAATTTTAGAGTATGTTTGAATCCAATTCGACCTCGTTGAACTAAATATACCCTGCACTCGCTTGGTATAAATTTGATATGGTAATCGGTATGATATTTAAACTATTTCCCACATCATACATCACAACTCTTTATCAAGCCAAGCCTCACATTATCTAGCCCTTGTCACAGCCATCAATCCACTCCATACAGTTCTAATTTTTTGTTGAGGCAAGGATATGAAGAGTTGGAAAATTTAAAATAGTAGAGGTTGGAATTTGCAAACCTAATTGAGGAAGACAAACTAAAATTATATGCACCAAAGAACTCCTTAGTCTCGAATCCAAGGCACACCGTAGCACTATCTTCAATACTAGATTACCGCCACTATAGTAGAGCTTTCTCGAGTAATTCTCATCCAAGATATAATAGATTCTTTTCCTTGAGAGTGTAGCAACAAAGAAAGTTGTCATTCTCTTATCATATCGCAGGATCAAACCAAAACTCCTCTTCAAAATCAAGTTATTTTCTAAAAACTCAATAGAAATCCTCAAAAAGTACATAAAAACTCATTTTTTTTCTTGGGAAAGGATGGTTTTTAAAGGGAAAACTATGAAAAAACATGACCCTGGCATCCAAGTGCTAGCGTCTAGAAAAACTAGATGCTTATAGCACCCGGGCACTGAGTTTAAAAACACTCAAAACCAACAATGTCCATCTATTTTTAAAACAAGAAAAACCAACACCTTAAGAAAAATGATCCTGTGCACTTTTCGTTTAGAGCAAATATCTTATGATTTGAACTTTCCCCTAGTTTGACAAATTCTATCTGAATAAGTAAAAATAGACTAAATCTTTGAACTTCATATCTTTAAGTCAAGACTTTGCATTACAGGATTAGGGTAGTGTTATTCTAGCCATGCACTAAGTATCTTGTTTTCAAAAATACTTTTCATATAGGAGATTAGCCATAACTCTATCAATAATTAGCCTCATTATTACATTCATACAGGTAAGAGTCTCCAAGAATATTCTGCAAGTCAATATGTCATTTAAATAGACCTTAACTCTTATTAAGACAATTAACTCAACCTACTTGCAGTTTTGAGCACTCTCATCATAAGAATGACTTCTATAAAATAAATTTATTGTACTCTTCCTATCACTCATTGGCTTGTTTGTATTCATTGAATCTACTCATAGGATCTCCACTTACTAGATTGGGTTGCCACCGACGGTGATTACATATTGGCTTTAAGTCCATTCCCCTTGATGACTTATAGATTCTTAAGATAATCCCATAAAGAGAAAATTGACCAATTATAATTTTTATAAATTTCAAAAATTTTGAATTTATACTAGCTGGATTTAATTATCTTCCTTAAAATTTATATTGTGATATTTAATGCACTTTAACATATGGGATCTCTAAATTCTCATTATCGTACTTTTTTCAATAGCATAAATTAGCTTTCCAAGAAATGAATGATTGGTGCTCCCTAAGCCCTTGCTAAATGTTTACTAATTACATCTATCATACAATCATATCTTCTTGTAACACCCTAATTCGGCTCAAAGGGATATATCAAATTACAATATTATAATTTGGAAGAAATTTGTTGGGCTATTGTGTATAGACTTTATGAAAGTGGATCTCAACCCTCTGTGGAAGATTAAGCCGAATGTCTGGCTTGGTTTTCATAAAATGTGCGCAGAGTTTGTACTACAAAGGCAGATCTTAGACTTAAATGAATCCTATATGAACATCCCTAGACGTAACATAGGTAGACCTCCCCTATGATTATTAGCGGTGACTTTAAAAATGCGATGATCACTCCCAATTGTGGAAGAAGCACACTCCTGCTATAGTTTTGAGGTTGCATGTTGTTGTGTGCATCATATCTTACTAATTAATTCAAGTGATTGGCTTAGGTATTCTTATTAGTTACATGAAGATGATGCGAGTATTTAAAAAAGGGTTGTGGTTACTGTTCCACATACCCTATGAGTGCAATAATTAAAATGTCAGACAAATTACACAGTATCATCCAAAATTAGGGCATTAAACCCTAATATCCAGACTTAATGTAGGTTTTCAACTAGTGTGAATCGTAAGCTCCTCCACGTACATTACTCCAACACACAAACAGTTGTAGCCAAATACATTTTGTGTACCTGATTTAGCTCCTTGTCATGTTCCATGACTCTAAGGCTTATATACCCTATAGAATATGGTTATCCTTGCCCCAAAGTATTGCAACTCCACAGTTATAATATAATAATGTAACGATAAAAGATGCTTAGAATAGCCATCATGGCATACATTTGAATCATACAAGGTTCACATGGTTAGGGCACATGTCCATCATATAGTGATTCACAAAATACATAGTCTAAAATAGACAACATAATATAGGGCCCTTGCCACCACCGGCATTGAGCCACCTGAACCATGCACCTAGGCCAGCCAACACCAGGAAACCTCACCTACATATATAGAAAACTACGTCATTAATCAAATAAATTTGATTACCGATTCAAATAACTACCGGCAAAATAGCAAGCTCGTAAATGGGTATCCCGTTACCCACGGGAACTAAGGAAACTTCACAATTACCTCACACTGGGTAGTTAGCAAACATACTTAAACAAGTGTCAGTATGTATGCACGGCTAATATTCATAGTCATACATACAATACTTTCACCCTCACAACTTCTATATTACACCCACCACAGTCCTTGAGTGGAAAAAGAAAAATGGTTAAGTTAGTGCCATAAATTCCAGAAATGTGCTTCATCATATTCCACATTACCTCATGGTTTCAATGAGTATTAATACGGTCCATACCACTCTTAGTCGTAAAAGCCACAAACCATCATATTTATACATATAGACTTGGATTAATACTTAGTTTCTAGATCTTATCTTTCAAAAATCATTAAGGGGTTTCAACCTTGAAATTTTGTTTAACATGTGTAGAAAACATGACTAAATGGCCCGATATTAGAGGGATCCAATAAAACGCCATCAATATCGTCCTATGTATAAAATGTAGTTAAACTCGACAAGTAGGGCGTTAAGAAGAGATGAAACAAAGGGAGAGTCCTACGGACTAGGATGAGTAGAGTTCCGTAGAGCTCTCCCGCGATACTTGGTATGGAGATGGAACCAAATAAGAATCGGGTCACATCACCATGCAAAATTAGGTAAAGCCTCCACACAAGCTCAACACTTAAACATAACTTTAATTATCTTAATTATAACATAATATTAGGTAACTTAATTAAGCTTTTATTTTCATGTTCTCTAAGTGGACTTTAATCAATTCTAGGGTTTTAGTTGAATGGGCTTACCAGACAATTTTTTGGATAACCTTAACAATGTCCAAATGGGCTAAAATTAGATTGGGGGGGGGGGGGGGGGG
>JAVDBV010060165.1:0-18317 GCA_032619315.1 Piper longum
GTGGGACCCACATATAGGTATATCTAATATACCTATGGACGAAAAACTCGAATTGAGACCGTCGAAAATCAAATCTTACTCGAGCCTAAAAGTGACTCGATAGACAGGAATTAAAACAATCATGTTAAATGGACCCCAAACCTAGAAATTTTAAAAAAATAATGACTCGTTCCTCGCTGTAAATTTCCATTTTTATTTATTTATAAATTATAATAATAATTATTGTTGTTATTATTTTTCGTGTTTTTTACACACTCTCTTGTTCGTAAAACTATGTTTATATTATAGGTTTGGGTAGGTACTTATATCATAAACTTTTTGGATCTCAAGTTCACAAGTCATCAAAGGATCTCATCCTTACAGTATTAAACTGTGGAAAACTCAGCTAAATGGTTTGACATCGGTGAGATCCAATAAAATGCCACTAACACCGCCCTATTGTCTAAAACTCAATTAAATCATCTTTCTCAAGGAGTCAAGTAGAATATGAAGTAGAGGATCCTCGACTTTCATGAGTAGAGTTACCCGTTCTAATTTCGCAATCCTAACCCGCATATCCTAACAAAAGATGAAACTCCAATCACAATCGAATCACATCAGCACACAGAATTAGGCAAGCCTCCACACATGCACAAGTAAAATGGTACTTAATTAATTTAATCATCTTAATTAATCACTTATTAAACCTCATTATCTAAGTTAATTAGGGTTTAAGGTTGCAAGTACACTTAGTGGATAATTTCACTTAGAGTTTTAACTCTAGCTTAACCAAATAGGCTTAACCGGATGATTTTTTTCATCTAGGCAAAATGATGCCCAAATGGGCTGAAAATTGAACCAGTGTGACCTGACATCCTAAGATTCACAAAAAAAATTTCCATGGCCTGGCCCATAGGCCACCACTATGAACAAGGTCCACTAAGACAAAGCTAAGGTGTTGGAAACAATATTCATAGGCCACGCACCAAATTTCCTAAGGTTGGTTCATGAGCTTGGAGACTCCAAATGGGTTTGGTTAAAATAGGAGAGCTATCTAACACTCTAGATTTAATCCTCTACAATTTTAGACCAAAACTCAAATTATTCGAGCCTGAGGGTAATCATGAGTGGAAAACATTGGCATGATATTTCTAAAGCCAACTAGATCTACACAGCTTGGGGAATTTCTACAAGAAAATCTACCCAACCAAAGGCTACCAAATTTTAGTTTGATTAAGTGGGACAAATTTTATGGAATTCACCACCAAATGACTAAGGGTTGGCAATGTACAATCCAAACTAAGGGACTAGGGTTTTAACCTGTATTCCCATCCATACAAAATTACTAAATCTATTAACTACCTAAATAATTTTTGAATGAGCCCAAATTTACTTAGTTTTGGGTAGATAATTAGTAGGTGCTTATGTGATTTTTATTGAATTTATGAAATTTTAACAAACTCAACAAGGAGCAAAATCACGGAGCATGACATGGCATGGATATTTTGGCACAGCAAGCACAAGCCAATTTTAAGGGTAATGTTCAAGCCCTTAATAATGTTTATTTAGCTTGGTAATTTAACATAAGTTATATAACCTACCACCTTAGAATCATGCAAAAGATTACATCAAACTATCACCCACAATAGGATGTAAAAATTAGAAAAAGTAGCAGTTGGGATACAAGAAACAGTAAAGCCAGCACCTTTCATCAATTTTGGCACTCATGCATGCTCATTACATCATAACATGCGAAATCCCTTAATAATGCATGCATATCTATCAATCATCAACACAATTTAGTAAAAATCATGAGAAATGCATCTACAACATGAGATGTAACAAACTTATAACAGTGTATAATTAGGCATTCATATCTTCTAAGAAATCATATCTATTTTTATGGACATCAAAATGATATGATTCTAAGCCTAAAATGCTTCTAAAAAATAGATCTACATGGAAACATTATGAAAAAATGAAAACAAAGCACCACAGTAACGAAATAGGCTCACAAATGTTGGGTACAAAGAAAAATGTGAGACTTTTATCTCACAAAGAGATAGGAGGAGGTCTTTTGGGGCTTCCTACCCCAAGACCTATCGCTCTTAGGGCCTTTCCTGGCTAGGAAATGGCTAGCGAAGGCTGAAAGAGGCTATGAAATAGGTGGAGAAGGGACAAAGGTTTGTTCAAGGAGAAATAGTGGTGAAAAGTGTAGAATTATGGGGGTATTCATAGACAAAAAATTACCTCCAGTGCAAGGGTGTTGATAGGGCACCTTTATGCTGGCCTCTACCAAGTCGAACCACGAAAAAGCTCAAACTAGGGCTCACACACGTTTGTTGAACCAAACCACATGCAAGTTGGGTCACATGACTGAGCACAAGGGCAATGGCCCAACTCCATTGCGTCCAGGGCAAAAGTGGAGTGAAAACTCAAGTTTGCAAACAATGGTGTTGGCAGGGGGCCTTTGCATCTAGACTTAGAGCGGGAAATTCAATATCCCTAAATTTGCCAATGCAAGGATGTTGTTGGGGTGCCTTTGCACTGGATGTAGTTTACGCGTACTTAGGGTTCGCACCCATAGGGAGGAAGTTGGATGACCTCGGGAACTGCGCTGCTAATCCCATTGTGGATAGGATCAATTGTATAGGGTTCCAAACAGGTAAAGCAATCTAGATTTGCGAGGGACACGCTCCTAAACCTAACTAGACTTGACTCAAATAAAACTGAAAATATGAGATGCGACAGTGTAGTGTCTAACCAGGTGGCACCGAGCACTAAGGGAGACTAGGGTCGTAGCTCTTACATGGCATACTATACTTATGCAGGTGGTGAAAAAGGTCGGGTAAAAATAACTCAATCCGGGTGAAGACCAAATCAATACTAAAACTATCGAAAGCCCAAATTTTACAAAGGTCTCCGAAAAATATCTCAAAACACAGCCCAAGGCCATATTTATAGTTTTGGAGGCTCCTTTCCAAAATATTAGTAGTTATGGTTTGAATCCACAAAGTTTGATTTTTCTAACGGTTAGGTTTGGCAACTTTTTGAGCAACCGACTACCAAAGTCCCACCCAATCATAATATATATACCTGGTGAGTTTAGTTGTCCTTAGGTTGTCGATGACCCTGCTCAACTCTCAATTAAGGTTCCTTCGTGTTTCACGAAACTTTTGTCTTTAGTCAATGTAGAGTTCAATTGCCGAAGTCTCCATAGTCTTCATCTCATCTCTTCCCCCTTGAAGTTTAACCGGCCAAATAGATACAAAAGCCTTACCAAAGTCTTCCATGTCACCCCTAGGATTTTCCTGTTTGCCTTTTGGCTACTAAACACTACCAAAATATCCGCCAAACTTTGTCTTTGCAAACATTGGGCAAAACCCTTCATGCTTAGGCTACTAAAGCTCCTACCGAAGTGCCTACCGAATTTCTTAAACTTCTTCTCTAACCTTGAATTTTGTCGATCTTTATTCTTTTGAGAGTGCATTGACTCCTACGATTTTACTTAGACAGCTTGAAGTGTTGCCACATCAAAACAAAGTTCGACACCAATAAAGCGTGCGATAACATGCAAAACACATGTTTACATAGAAAATTTATTGAAAGCCATTTGCATGTAGATAGCAACTATTACTCTTCAATACAATGGGGTCATATAGCTTGACTTTATGATCGATTTTTATTCTTCAAAGATACAAACTCAGATGAAGTAGCCGTTTAGGAGTATTTGGATTGGCCGCATGCTAAAATCTAAGTGATGTGCTTTTAGGGTGGTTATATAATCCTTGCATGGCTAGACTCAGGACCTAACTAAACTTTCTCAACTTAGGGTTCTAAATTATAAATAAAAAACCACATTTTGGCCCTTGATGGGCAGTATAAAATGTATAGGTTCGGTGATCTCCGTGGGGTGAGTGTCAATATGTATTAAGCTCTTAGAGATTGTCTTGAAAAAATATAACAATACTGCTATATAATTTATGAGGGTTTAAATTCATTTTTAGCTAATATATTTATATCAGTCCAAGATGCTAAAAAATTCTCTTTAGTATTGTCTTTAATTAAGGTTCTCATTTTTTACGTCAACATAAAAGTATGAGCTTTGATAATTGTGCATTTTATTCTTATTTGACTCATTCTTAACTGCTAAATGGCACTAAGCTCTTGATAGTTTTGAAGGTTTTATTGTATTTTTAATGATTTTTATTAATATAAGTGATTTTGATTGATATTTGGAGCTATAATTAATTTAGGTGTTATTTTAGTTGATTAAATTGTTATGACTTTGTTTTGAATGAACAAATGAGAGAAAGACAAAGAGAGCAAAAAGTAATGAAGGAAAATGGAGTTCGGAGCTAAAAGATAGATCAATGTAGGGGATCTACAAGATACATCTATAATAAAATACAAGTGCTCCGTTAAGATTATACATGGAAAGGAAGATTTAACAATAAAGAATTCATGAAGTTGATGCGTATTAAATTAAACTTAATGGCTGGTAATGCACAAAGAGGTGGTATCCAACATTAAGTATATTAAATATAATTAATTAGTGTACTGAAAAGGATAATTATACAATAAGATTTCTACCATGTCATGAAATATAATAATTAGTTCCATCATTATAATTATTTTGTCAATTAATTGTTTGAAGGAGATTCAATTCTCTAGCATAATATTTGCATATTGAGATAACATAATCCTTAAATTATGTCTTATTTTATTTTAATTAAATTTTAGTTAGGTAAAAATCATAAAAAATTATTTTCTCTTACTCTAAATATTTTTATATGAGAATTTTGAATAACATGTGTGCATAGGAATGATACTGACTCATTCACTCTATTGGTACACGAAGGAATTATAATAAATTTACATTAAACTTTTCATTACAAAAGGTGGCCAACATGTGGGAGAATAAGGTATAGTTAATAATTATAAACGAGGAAGAATTTTTTTATAGTAACAACTATAAATTAAAATAAAAAAATAATCCAACTAGAATCAATTAATTGATTTTTGAAAAAACAAATATTTTTGAAAATATATGTTGTTGTCGGCTCGCCACCAAAAGTGGCAGCCATCAGAGTTACGATTGGGATGCCCTAAGGCTCAAGGTGTTAGGTGACCTGATTTGGCTACCATTAACGGCAAATCATTGTCCCAAAAAAGGGCCATTAACGAAAAATCAAGTGTCCCAAAGTTATGGGGCCCTAAAGGTCATGATCTGATTGTCCAGCCAATGGTATTTGGTGGGCATTTTGGATCCCCATAAAAGACACTTGCAATAGGTATCATAAGCCTCTCTCAATCCAAAAGTTAATTCAATGAATAAGGCTTTCGATTAACCTATAAACAAGTTACCAACATCTTCTACGATTAATATGGGATAAATCTAACAACTCACCTTCACACATTAGGCATCCCCGAAACCATTATTAAATCAGACGGCACCCACCTGGCACCTGGTAAACTCTTCTCAAATCATCAGGTAAAACTCATGAAAGAAACTTCGACAATCAGCAGATTGACTTGCAATAGGTGTCACACGTCTTTCTTAATCCAAAAGTTAACAACTCCCTTGAAATTTAGGTGGAACCTATGAAAGAAACTCCACGTAGGTAAACACCAAATCTCCCAAAATTATAACTTGTCTTTGGCGAATCTCCCAAAATCGTAACTTGTTTTTTTAATCCTAAAAGGGACTTGCAATAGGTGTCATGAGTCTCTCTAATCCAAAAATTAACTCAATGAATAAAGCTTTCTCATTAGCCTATATTCAAGTCACTAATATCTTCTATGACTTGTAGTATGGTTTGGTTTTAAAAAATATTTTTTGTGCATAAATAAGGATACTTTAAAAAATTTAATTTTTTTTATTTTTCTAATAATTATGTCTGATTTTCACATGGTAGGTAATTTTTTAAAAAAAATATGTGGTTCAATCTCCTAAGAAGACGAAAGGATTCAAACTTTGAATAGAAGAAAAAGAAAAAGAAAAGATCCCACCTGTCAGGAATTTAGGTGTCTCCCACCCTCCTATTCGGGAAAAAGTTACCAGAAAATCCCCGTCGAATCTTACCCTTCCCCAGGCACCAAACCCCTCTTCGTCTCCCTCCCCATTTTCGAATCTCTCATTCTCCCAAACGAAGTTTTGAAAAAGTTATATAAAAACACTGCTACAAAATTGAAATGCGAGTTTTAATTCATTTTCAGCTAATATATTTATATTGTTTAAGATGCTAAAAAATTTCTTTAGTATGATGCCTTTAATTAAAGCTCTCATTGCTAACTTTAATATAAAAAGGGTTTACTATGTCTTTAATTAAGGTTCTCATTGCTAACTTCAATATAAAAGGTACGATCCTTTTACTATAAAAAAGGGCTAACGTGTGAAAGAATAAGCATAAAATGGGAGAATTCTCGGTAATAAAGAGAATGCCCTTTGATTGAACTTTAAGTTAAAATCAAATAAAAAAAAGGATCCAACTCAAATTAATCAAAATCCTCTGGAAAATAGAAATATTTTTTAAAATATATGTCGCTGCTTGCCAATAGCAGCAGCCGCAAAAGTCATGATCGAGGTTAGAAATGGCTAGATATGACTGCCCTAAACAGCATATCAGTAGTCTCAAAATAAGGAGATATTCATCTGACAATGCTAGAGCACCGATCTGGTTGTACCCCGATCGTACCGGCCCATGGTACACATTGGTCGGGTTCAACTATATTTCTTAACACATAAATAAGTATACTTTAAAGAATTTAATTTTTTTTATTTCTTAATAAGTGTTTTTTAAGTAAAAAAAGAATATTTTTTTGATATTACCAGTAAAAAAAGTATACATAATTATCATAAAGGGGAAATTTTTATAATAACAAGACTACCCTCTTGTTTACTTTTGGGATAAAAAATTAAAACAACTTAACATGAATTAATTTATATTTTAAAAAATAATATTTAAAAAATATATGGTGGCTACTACAAACTTCCGAGCAGCCACCCCGAGCTTTGCACAACTTGATTTGGTCGTCTCCAACTTTAGATTATGCAATGCTAGATATTATTGTGTCAAGTATGGAGCGGCTGATATGGCCCCCCTTGACTAGTATGATCGTTTTTTATTTACCAATAGTTTAATTGTCACTTAAATTGATGAGATTTTTAAAATAATTATTAAATTGAATTTTATTTAAGTAAAGATATTTAAAATAATTTATTTATTTTAGTAAGTAGGGGGAATATTGTAAACAATTGGTAGAATAAAACATAATGCCCCACATTTGGCAAATTTGTTTAAAAAATTCATTTTTATTTATAGTAAAAAATGTTTGCTTTGGACCCTTAAAAAAAAAAAAGGATTGTTGCATATAAGAAACTTGAGAAAATATCATATATAACTATATTTCAAAGTTTTGTTCCAAAAATAATCGAGTTTAAAAAATTATAACAAAAATAACTATTTTTAAAATTTTTATATCAATTATGACCAAATTTTGTCATATTTTAAATAATGATAAAAATACTTATGAGACTTATTTTTAATAATACCAAAATATATAATATATAAAACTTATAATTTTTAACTAACTTTATATATAAATAAAAAATTTACTGATAAATAGAATATAAAGCTATATTATTGATGAGTTAAAAATAAAAAAAAATATTTTTATTGAATCTTGGAAAATTAAAAAGAAAATTAAATTTAGGCCATCAAAAATAAAAACATAAATTAGAAATATATTTTTTTAGATGTTTAAAATTTTAATTTAAAATTTCCACATTTTATTAAAAATTAAAACTTTAATTTATCCAATATATTTTTATTATGATTATTTTTTGAAAAAAATAAATTATCATTAATTATATAAAACACAAAAAAAATATTTGAGAAAAATTTAACATTAGATTAAGGGCATTTATGTTAATAAAATATTTATTATTAGTAAAATAATCGTAAAATAAATGAATCGGTGGTTAAATGTAAAGTCAAAATTTAAATCATTAGAATTTGGTTATTTATTTATAATATTTTCCAAAAAAATTTAGTAAAAAAGAAAGATTTGGTGTTGACAAAAGGGGCTCCTGGCCAGGCCCAGCAGCAGCGACCCCGTCACGTATCCGAGGTCTACCGCTCTACAATCCGGCAATGAGTTACCAGAAGATCCCTCCCGAATCCTACCCTCCCCCAGGCACAAATCCCTCCTTTCAATCTTCCTCCCTCCCTTTCTCACGTTTTCTGAATCTCTCAATCTCCCGTTGGAATTCGATTCTCATATTCTTTTCTTAATGGGTAATTTGTGAATAATCTTATTTGAATTTTGGATTTTTTTTCTTTTTTTTTTTTTCAGGGCACCCAACACCCTATCATCCCCCATCGGCACCTCCGGAGGGGCCTTTCGATCGGTTCCCGCCGCCGCAGACGGAGTCGTACCAGAGCTACTTCCATCCTGGGGGGTACCCGCAGCCTCCGCAGTTCCCTCCTCACCCTTCTCCCTACCCGCCCCAGCAGTACCCGTACCCTCCTCCGTACGCCCCGCAGCAGTACGCTCCCCCTGAACATTGCTGCCACCACCGTGACGATGATGGCTGCCTCTCCTTTCTCAGAGGATGGTACTTTTCTTTTTCTCATTTGCATGATTGGCTCCCTCTTTCTTCTTTTTCATAATGGATATAAGAATTTTATTATTTGGTACTATTTGTTATGTGGAGTGGTTTCTTTTTTTCTTATTGTTTATTTTTTGTTCCTTTTGATTTTCTGTTACTGATTTGTGTTCATGCCGTTGAAAAGGAATATGGGATTAGTGGTCTAGATTTAAATTTATATGGCCTTTCTCTGTGTGTGTGTGTGTGTGTGTGTGTGTGTGTGTGTGAAGTGTATTAAGTAATTTGATTGAATTAAATCTAGTTATTATGAACTATGAAATCTGGTGCTAGTAGTCTTTGAATGAAACTTTTATTGGTATTAGGATTTTTTTTTATTTTTAATTTGAAGTGAATTAAGTAATTTGATTAAATTAAATCTAACATCATTATATTTATATTATTCCTATTAATAATGAAATCTGGTGTTACTAGGCTAGATTGGAATTTTTATGGGAATTTGGATTTTTTTTTTTTTTGTGTGAAGTGAATTGAGTAATTTGATTGAATTTCGTGTTAGATTAATAAGATAGGTTTGATATTTATTGCATTTATTTTTTGGTATATCCTTCTTTGGTAGCCTAATGTTGTGCATGCGTTTGTTCTTTATTTGTCTGCTTCATACTCGTTAGGTAACTTTGAATTACCTGCTTTCTCTATATGATGGCATCAACACAGTGTATGTAAATATCATAGATATGATTTTTTTTTCTTTTTTTTTTTGCACGAGGCATTTGTGTAGTAGTTGATTCACTGATAAGTGTGGCTGTTGAATTTTGTTGGTACATTTTTTTAAGCTTTAATCTCAATTTAATATTCACAACCAGCCGTATACTAGTTCCATTGTGCTATTATTAAGTCAATGCCCTCTACCTATGCCTTATTGATCATGTTATTTTTTATTGAGTATTAGAGATTTCAAATATGCTATGCTTTTTTTTTAACATGTTTTAGGTCAGCTTAGGGCAGTTTACAACAAAAAACAGTGATGTGAGAATGCATTCTTTTCTGAGAAAGAGGCTAAGAAAAGAAAGAATACAAAAACAGATTAGTAATTTTTGTTGGGGGACTAGATTGAAAATACAAATTGCTTTAAATATACAAGACTAATTTTTGTGTGTACGCATGCTTGCTCCACAGCCTTGCATGAGTGTCATGATCTTAGTTGTGACAATCAAAACTAATTTTAAACAGTTCTTCCTCATTTACTCATTGACAAGTTAAAGTTCGAAACCCAGACATGTTTCTAAGAAAGTTATTTTTTGACATTGATGGATGATATATATGTTTGGATAGAACATCTATATGCTGCTTATTGATGACGCCTTTATAGGAAAAGAAAAATTATTGCAAGGTACTGAATTCCTTGAATTTTAACAAAAAACGAGCTTTGGCTCTGAGCTTCTTCATTAAGATTCTTAAGCAATGGTTCTAAAGCTACTAGATTATTTAGCAAAAGTATGACCCTTGCAAATGAAGTATGCTAGAGGCTAGAAGTTGAGGCTGCTAGGCTGGTGGGAGATAAAATGGATGTTTAACTTTATGAAAATGCAAATATAAAGATTTTTGCCAATAATGAGAAAATTTGAACTTTTCACTTTTCCAATGTCATCCCACTTGACCAATAAAGGGGGCAGGGGGGGGGGGGGAGGTATGCAACTGACAATTCTTAGTATGAGAACTGAAATAGGAATCAGGAAATAAGTAGAATGTTGATATAAAAGCAGGAAATAACTTGACTGAAGCCTGGCCTGGAGCCGAGTAGTCAAGGTTTGCAGATCTTTGTTTTGAGATGATTTTTTCTTCATGGAGTACACTTGGTTTAATTTTTAGCTTTATTTCAACAACATTAGGTTTAAAAGGATTAGGTTCTGTCACATCCTTTATGCTTGTTGAATGTATATAAATATGTGCAGAAGAAATGGACAGAACTGGATATTTTGTAAAAATATTTTGATACTTTTTGGGGGAGAACAGGTGAATCTACGTTCAATTGCGTCCTTACTATGCATGTTGATTGAGTTCTTCATTTTGCAGTTTGGCTGCCCTTTGTTGCTGCTGCCTATTGGAAGAATGTTGCTCCTGCTTCTAAGGCCATATTTAATGTATCATTGTGGGCATAAATGTGTGAAAATTAAGGATGATTACCCTAGCGATTGTGTTAAGTATTTTTTTATATATATGTTTACATGGTTCTTGATAAGGAGACAAACTGATGATAAGTTATGTACATGAAAAAAACACCCATAAACATACATACATTGGCACGTTAATGTGGGTAGCATTTTTGTATCATTTATTCTTTTGCTTGGCCAATTTTAAGTTTGATTAATGATAAGTTTCCTGTGGTTTTAAATGTGAGATTATCCATCACTTCAAATTTGGAACTTTACCATGTGTGGCATTGCAAGCTTTACTTATATTGTTGAAAATGTGTTTTTATAACTCAGCATTTGATTCATTGATCCTTGCATCGATCAATTCCGTATGCTATTTCGTTCAAGTGTCACAAGGGCTAATGCATCTGACCTTTGCGAGCCCGAGATCTGTCGTTTCAAAGTTTTCATTGTTCAACTTTTTGGTCTTTATAGGTTTTGTAAGAATCATTCCCGAAAATGAGATTGTGATTGACATATAAACACAACTCGTGAATCTTCACAACTATAACAATCATCACCGTAGTTCTCCGCAACTCTTTCCTTCCTTTTTCTCGATGCAATTTTCTTGTTTTGAATCCTTTATGAGATTTGATAGGCAAACAAAATAAAATTCAACACTCTTGGGATGGTCTTTGGATCGAAACACACTCATAAAATATTGAATTACAAGATTCTAATAATAATAATAATAGTAATAATATTAATAATAATATATTCTGATTTGGAGTGAAGTTAATTAAAATTGGATAAGAAAGATATTAACGAGATCCAAAATTGAAATAATTTTTCTTAAGTTTACTCTTGGCCAATATTAAGATTAAATTTGTAAACATGATTGCTCCGTAAGAGCTGCAAACGTTCATGTTCCCCTTAAAGTCCAATTGCATTTAGGTGTAACTATTATTGTTAATCGATAGCTTTCCCTAGAACCTTTTTTTCATTTATCTTTTTTCCCCGTTTTTTGAGCTAATTGATTGCAACTTAAGAAAACCTAATAATAAACATTTTCATTTTAATATTTTACTAGAGTCCGTTTGGTTAGCTTAAAACTATGACATAAAAAATTTGAAATAATCATCCTCATCAGAAATAATTATATTTTTATATTTTAATAAAAAAATATATTAAATTAATTATTTTGCATACAAACTAAATTATTTATTTTAATGAGAGCTCAACCCACCCATGTGCTCTTAAACGGTCGAAAAAATCTCACTTTTTTATATCTTAATAGATAAGAAAAATGGGGAACTTTTTTTTCCTTGTTAGAGTGTACATTGATGGGCCACAAGATAATTATTATTAATTTGAACATAAAAGACGTAAAAGTTTTTTTTTTCAGAACATGTAGAATATACACTAATTTATGTATGTTGATAATTTCAAATTTTCATGTCATTTACATCTCCTTCATGCTAAACCTACTGGAGCCTTAGTGTATGCAACAAGCGAGCCGCCTGCCAAACTTGCCCATTAATTGGCCCAAGCATAAACACAAGCATTTAGCAAACTCGATTTTAGGTAAATGAGTGCTCAAAATAATACTATGTAAAAGTAATTCATAGTCTTACACGACGAACATGTCTTGATGCTCGAAGGAGAACCATATACAAGTGAAAATTCAGGTGTAAGGTTTGCTAAGATAATTTCATTGAAAAAAAAAAGATGCAACATTTATAACAGCAGAGAAGGTATCTGGCTACAAGGAAATGGTTACCAAGGGAATGCACCCCATACAGCTCCACTGTACTCACCACACCGTTCATGAACCCACTTCATCCTCTCCACAGACTTGCAGATGCCGCTGCAATTCCAGTCAAAAGACGCTGCACAAGGGTTTCCTGCTTGGGCCTTCCACTCACAATCTGTAATTGTAATCTTTCGATTATCATTCCTAAATGTGTGTGAGGTGGTCTTACAAATATAAGCAAAGCAGCAGCAATAACTAACGCTATCACTAAATTTTCTTGACAACGGATAACAGCATGCAAAGGAATAAAAGAATGACGCAAAGAAGATAAAGAATCCAATTGACAAAGCCAGATAACATCTTTGCAGCTTGAGCTTTTATACAGAAAGATGGAAAGTAAAATGCTGATCAAGCTAAGCTAACTAAATCTGTACAGCAATGCTCCCCCGTGTATCAAGTCTTATTAATAAAAGGGGAATCAAAAGTCGCATGCCAATGAAAATAGGAGATCCAACTCATCAAAATACAATAAAGATTGAGACTAAAATAAATCAAATCATTATAGCCTATCTCCTCATTCAATTATAGTCTATCTCCTCATTCAATTACAGTTTATCTTTAAAATTGAAGTATCTCTAAGATATCAAGTCATTATAATCTATCTCTCTATTTAATGAGGGTTTACCCATAAAATTGGAGTCTATCTCTAATATAGACCGCGCATGGTTTGGCATCTTGGCTTGTAAGTGTAATTTGAAAATAAGCCAAACAATTTAAAATTGAACCAGAAAGGAAATTTTCTTTGGGAAATTTTCTCAAAGAATGAAGCAACACTCATTTAACCTGGAGACGTTCCACAACAGAGGTTCTGCTCATCAATATGCTCCACATCGAGACCAATAAACCAGGCGCCAAGAGACACATCTTCATTTGCATATCTGTGCAAAAAACGTCTACCCGAGCAAAAGGGATCATCAAAAGAGAAGTATGGTCTGAGTGAATGGAGTTCATTAATAGACTACAGAAGATCAACTTACCGATTGACGGATATATAAGTTGCTAAATCTTTAGAAATTGCATAGAGCTGACCTGTAGCATGCCTAAAGTATTTGTTGCCTTCCTCACCAAACTTCCAGTGTTCAGGCTCATAATATTTCACTCCTCTGTCAAAAGAACGGGTCAATACCTGTAAGTAAATGTAAGGCACCTTTACAAGAATTTCAGAACAGGAAGGCATCTTACTTCTGTGCAAGTACAGGCCCGGATTTCATACAACCTATATAAACTCGAGGTTTCGATTTATGCTGAGTCAAAATAGAAGAAAGCATGCCTGCCAAAATTATTGTTGGTAAGTTCAGAAATGGATATTTTCAAGCATGTCTTGTCTAGAAATTCAAATAAGATTTTTATTCACTACCAAGATTAACATGGACATCATCATCCACTTTGATGTAAAACTCAGCATCCCATCGTGCAACAGCTTTTGAGAAGTATATTTGAGTTTTTGAAGACAGTTCATGATATCCTTCTACATGATCCTATGAGATATGAACAAAATCAATAAATCCTAAGATACTGATTACTTGCATAATACTGTTGAAAATGAGTAGAAGAAAAAACTAATAGTATCATCAGTTCAAAAGAAATACCAATCTTAAGAAATCCTTGTATTGCTCTTCTTCAGCGTCAATAGCACGATCTAAAACACCACCAAAAGATGCACTGAAATTTTAAAGAAATGCTCAATTGTAAATGAGGACTGATGTCTACCTCAATGGGAAAGAAGCTAAAAAAAAATCCTCAATAGTCTATACCCGTAGCAAGATAAGCGGCCTAGTAATCATTGTCTTAGCAGAGAACAGTCTATAACTTCATCAAATTGCATTTTGGAAACCAATTAATTGCAATTTGGCTATAGACATAAGCGTGAAGACACTTTACCTGTGACCAATGACGAAACGTAACACAATGCCCTTTTCTTCTTCTAACTTCTTCAATTTCTCCCCTGCAAAGTAAAAATAATAATATATTAGAACTAGTATGTCGAAATCACAATTTTGAGTAAGTTAGTAGATGAGTAGACCTTGTGGCATCCATGTTTGCCGAACTGAATCTCTTCTCTTTCTGCTGCTAAAAGCAGTGACAATTCCCATTACCATGAAAACTTTCTGGCGTCTTACCTGATCAAGTCCTACTTTAGAAGCTGCGGGAGAAGTGTCCCTGTTTCTTGCTTGCACAGCCCTAGCAGCAGCCAGCTGCACTTCAAGATGAGAGATTGTTTTGTCCAAGGACCTGAGAGTTTGAAGACGCTTAATTTGTGCTAGACGATAATATCAAACCATGTATGACATGGAAAAACGGAAACGTAGTCCTGAGTTTATAAAAAAAGTTTACTTGATCACTTCATGAGTTTGTGCAACATGGTCAAAAATATCTCCAGCTCGAACTGTAGTATCCTGGAAAATTAACTAATTATCCATTAGAATCATAATTTGACTGCAATGGTACTAAGATTCTTAACAGATAATAAGGCTGAAAATGATTAATATGATTCCCTATTGTTCATCAACTTACCATCTTTCGGCAATTTACTAGAGGCCCTCTAGCGGCTGCTTCTTTGTGGCTTTTGAAAGATGAAACTTCCTCGCGTAATTTTACATGCCTAGGTAAACTCCACAACCTAAATGTATTATAAGAAACTGATTCATTGTCAAAGATATCTCTTCACTAAAAAATGTGCACTAAAAACAAATCTTTGGACCAGAGGAAGAAGATAAATAAAAAGCATAACAATTCTTTCTGGCATAGATAATTCCCTTCTGCACATACTTAGCATATACACATGACCACCATAAATCCATAACTTTAAATAAATGTTAGCTTATTATGTAATGAAATGGAAATGTTTAAAAGTACTGTGCACTGTTTACGCTGGTTGTCACTTAAATAAATCAGTAAACATACCAAGTGGTCAAGAAAGTAGCTTCTAAGTTGAAACTGTGTGTATATTGTGATTAACATGCCATTTCGCAAGGCAAGAACAACAACTATGACTAGCTATTTTGTTAAGGGAAAACGAAAACAAAAAAAAAGCATCATATAAATAATGTAATGCCAAAAAAACGACAATAGCATCTGCATTGCTTCAACCTGCTGCAATGCAAGAAAGTCTATCCCACAATGCATAGCTCCAGCGCTTGTCTGGCTATATTACCCAATGGATAAATTCATACAAACCAATTACAAGAAACTAACAATCACCCAACAACAAGTTCATAGATTTAACAATAGCAATCAAGTTTCATTCGCCACAATGTAAGTAACCAGATAACGAGTATTTTCTTTCTGACTTCTAGTTAAAGTCAAAAAAGATAAAAAAAAGTGGTTTTTTTGCTGAAAGACAGATGAGAGAAGAACCTGTTAACAACAAAAACACCAAAGCAGAAGCTACAAATGCAAAGCAGGAAGACCCATCCAGCTGAAACTCCACCCCCCTTGTGATGTCTACAGGAATGCGACATAACCCAACAATTTCTGGACCTTCACCTCATAACTCACTCACCACTCCCGTAACCCAAAACAAGACAGTGAAAAAGGGCGAAGCAGAGCGTCAATGACGTCCTAGCTAGCTATGATCAGCTCAAAAAATAAACAGCTGGTTCGCCGCTCTACGTATGTGTGGGCTAGGTAGAGTACCTATGGCTATGTCTGCTCTGTGTTTTTGAAAAACTATGGATGTTGCAGAGAACAGTGACAGCTCTGTGGATGGATTTTGGAATTTTGGGCATGAAATTATTTTCAAATGCCGTAAATGCCGAAAATACCCCCTCTACTTTGCTTTGTTTGTTTTTCCGTCAGTGGAATCATGTAGTACCCTACGCACGCGCAGACGAGGCGTAACTTTGACGGCTTATTCTTTTATTTTTGGATATTTTTTTTAAGGTGGCTTTTGTTTCCACTATTTTCAGGTGTGATTTTAGTAAAAACTATATTAAAAGTATTAGCGGTCCAAGGTCATGTATGAAGAACAGTTAGTGTAATTAATAAAGTTAGTGCCCCCAAGTATTCGGAACAAGAAATTAAAAATAATTGTTGCCCTCTATTTTTTTTATTAAATTGAGCTCTCTTTCTTTTTTTCTATGCTAAACATCTTTATAGCTCTTTACGGCTAAAAAACTTCCTCGTGACTCTTCCTGGCCGTAACACTGCTTTGCTGCTGCCATCATGGAAGTATCGCCGTCGTCAAAGCATCTTGCCCCAAAATTTAGAAATGAAGTTTAGCGCTTTCATAACTCCCTTTCATTCACTCAAAACCAACAAACAAAAATGGATTAATGGTTTCTAATTATATATCCTTTTGCGTTGGAATAGATAGCACTAGTGAAAGCGTAGAATTAGGCAATCGCCAATAATCAATTATAGAAATTATTAAATTAAGAACAAGGGACATAACAGAACTAACGTGAACTTGAGGGTAAACACCCACAGGGAGGAAATTCTTTATAAAGAAGAATTACAAATTGTTTTGTACAACAAAATTTTTCTCTCAATCATAAAAAAAATCCCTCTACTAACACTTTGGAACACTCATAAAAAAAATTATAATTATGAAAGGGACGAAAAATAATTCAAATAAGTTAATAACTATTCAAAAATGTAGAGACCCACAAAACCCATGTTGTTGTGGTGCCCGAACGCCCATGGTTCTTGAGAAATTCTGAAATGGTTACTAGTTGGGTGCCTCTCAACCCATGACTTAGGCACTTTCCCCTTTCTTCTTCCTTGCCTCTTCATTCACTCTCGGACTCAAGAAACAGCAATCTCTACCTTGGTGAGAAAATTTATTTCATATTCTTGAAGCAACATGGAAATGAACCTCATACTAAAGATTGATAAAAAGTCATTGTAGAAAACAGCTTGTTGGCCTGGTGTTTTGCATTCGATTTGTTATTGGCCAGATTCATTGGTCTGGTTTGAGCGATCTATTACTACGAGGATTATTTTGTATGTTGTCGTGGGCTTGGGCATTGATTTGTCTGTTGGTTGCGTTGTTTCTATTATTGGCGTTGGTGGCCATTGTTTGGGCCTGTGTTTAAATTTATTTAAACTTTTTGAACCAAGGCTCTCTCATAGTAGATCTTGTTGTTTTGCCTTCTTTAACTTTTGTTGGTAGCCTAGGGCATGGTTGCATGAATCGGAATCGGAATCGGAATCGGTTTTCCAATGAATCGGAATCGGAATCGGAATCGGTCTGAATCGGCCAAAAATCGGTTTTTTTGAATCGGTCAAGAATCGGTATGAATCGGAATCGGAATCGGAATCGGAATTGGTCCGAATCGGTTTTATAAAAAAATTTGACAACTCATAAAAATAGTTTAAATTCATAATTGTATAATTTCTCAACATAAATATACAAATTTAGGTATTTATATAACAATCATAAAGGTATGTAATTATGACAAACCGAACGAACATACCTGAACAATCATACTTTTTCTGTAATTCAAATAAAGACAAACCTGGAAGAACATGCCCTTTATATAATTAACACGATTTCATATAATTACATACCTGAAAGAGCATTCACAATTTATCATCACAATACCACAATGTCATTCACAATTTATCATCACAATACCACAATGTCATTCACAATTTATCATCACAATACCACGATTTAATACAAGTCCAAAAAATGAATGTTCAGCACAATTCTAGATCATCTAATTCATCATCTGAAACTTGTTCGGAGTCTGAATCATTATCACCAATGGGAAGAGTAGAGCTACCATGTGCATCAACATGAGATCCCTGTGTAAAAGAAGGCATAGAACCCTCA
>JAVDBV010060166.1:0-17703 GCA_032619315.1 Piper longum
TGTTTCCTCTCTTTCCATTTTCTGCTTAGTTTTGTATGATAAAATGAACATCACTAGATAACCTAGAATTTATTATTTCCAAAGAAAACAGAAGCTCAAACAACAAAGCAAAGGATTTAAAACATAACCTTTGCAAATATAACAAATATGAAAGACTACTTCTGAACATGAATCGATATGGAAACAAGGTAAAACAGCAGACGGATAGACTGATTTATATGAAAAATATCTATTTTAAGATGATAAACAAATCGATAACCAACTATAACAACTACCTGACTTTAAACACATGATAATGGCAGGCCACTGTAGATCTATATGCCATGTCATAAGTAGATTTGAGTGTATAATGTAAATACCAAATTTGTTCATCAGTGATAAATGTAAGTCATTATCATTATAGCTATACTTTTTTCAGAACTCTTATCTGTTATGCAAGTCAATATTGTTGGGGTTATTTGTGTTCTGGATCTTACTCATTATGCAAGCCATTAATTATTATAGGACTTGTCATACAATTCTTGTCATGCAATTAATCATTTTGGTTTTTGTTATTTTGTACTTCATCTAAGACCACAGAGTCTTGTTTGTAACTGTACCTATTGAAGCTCAAGGGAATGGAGTGATCTTGGTTGATATTGCTTTGTGGAACTTAGAGGTGTCTTTCCATTACCACTTGATAATTGCTCGTCCCCTTTTGTCTGAGTGCCTCCATCTTTGATTATTCACTTCTCTTTCAAAAGTAACATCCATCTGTTCATCATATTTATACAAGGGACTAGAAGTTATACAGGCATTCATCATGTTATGTCAGTGCATGATAGTGTAGTATTTTTGTGGTTTGTAATTTTATAAAATTTTGGAGAACTATCTCCAGAATTTCTATTTCTTTGACTTGCTGAAATGGAAGAAACTAAAAGGCATACATTATCTTGGTTAATTGGCCTATGGATATGGCATCCCAAAAAGAGAAATGACTGTGCCTCGTTTAACTCATTATCCATGGCAAGTCCTGATTCACTTCTCACTCGGAAGGAAAGCAGGAAATACTGGTATGCCCTACTTTATGTAGGAAGATCGTAGATGGAACTGAAATCTTCACTCTTTCTTGTGTGTAATGAGTGGCTACTAGTTTGAATGAATTCTTCTTGGTTTTTAAGACTGCCTCCTTTTATAAGCTCTTCAAAAACGATTGGGCAGGTAATTGAGTAACCTAAGCCAAAAAAGACATCCAAACCCTTTGTTGTATATCTTCTACTACTGGTACCAAATTTTGAAAAATCCAAAAGAGAAAATTTGAATTTGTATTTAGTGAAGAAATCTTGTCCTTATAAAAATGAAGATAAAGTGTTATGTTTTCCATACAGTGGAGACAACTAGTCTGACAAAAATGGTTATATGAGGTACAATGGAGACGACTAATCTGACAAAGGCATCTGAACCCTTCATTGTATATCTTCTACTACTGGTACCAAATCCTGAAAAATTCAAAAGAGAAAATTTGAATTTGTATTTAGTGAAGAAATCTTGTCCTTATAAAAATGAAGATAAAAGTGTTTGTTTTCCATACAATGGAGACAACTAATCTGACTCATATGGTTATATGAGGTAAAATATTATGTTATTAGTAAGCTTAACTCATTGTCTAATGTGGCAAACTTATTTATGTAAATAAGAGGTTTTGGATTTATTTAGTTCTGACTATAATGGATATGAATACCCAAGTAAAATGTAATATACAAACAGTGCCTTGTTTTGGGTCTCATATTATGCAACTGAATGTGAACAATTAAGCTGGTTTTGGGACAGTCGATTGGTAATTAGCAACTGTTTTTATATCCTTATTCTTGTTAGTTGGCTATCTTTATTTCACCCTGATATCAAGCATGGGAACGTGGATATCTGTATGCCAGATTCGAAACTATAGATCAGACTGGGATTTGCAAGTGAGCCAGCCTATAGCTGGAAATTACTATCCTGTAAGTTTATTTATCATGTAACATTTCTTTATGTGCGTTGTATTTTTTATTTATATTAACTATGTTGCATGGTAGAGTTTGGAAAGTTCTGCTATTTTATGTGATATAAATGAGCATTGTTGCTAGCAATTTTGGATATTTACTCAATAAAATGAATATCATGTTTTCTTTGTGTTGCATTGCATGCTATCTTTAATAGTCTTATATTAGGTATTAGTACTTTTATAGAGTTTCATTTCAACTAGAATTTTTCTTTATAATTTCAGGATTATTTTTTATGTAGTTATGTACTTGCTTAGTCTAGGTCTTTCTTGGATTTTTCCTATGAATATTGGCTACCCATACAAATTATGCAAGTTTACTATGATGAATAGTAGAAGAGTTTTGAGTTTTCTTCATGTTTTGGTTTGGCAGCCATCACAGTTTACAATTTCTCGGAATTTCCACAAAACTAATCCAAAATTCCTATTTCACCCACTTGCTGAAATAAAAAAGCACCGTGAAATGAATTTCTTTGTATCTTTGAAATTTGAAGAAATATTGTAGAAATATGTTGGGGTCATAGGAAGGATATTGATGTAATTAGCAAAACACATTAAAAAAAGTATATAATTTTAAGCATCAATTCATGGAAGAATAATAAGTTTGTTAGTAATAAAACATAAGCCTGCTCAAGTGCACTCTTAGAGTTCTTGTTCTTCCTTTGGTTTTCAATTGTTGTTTTCTTTGTATTATTTTTCGCTTTGGGAGTTTTAATGAAATTTTACCTTAAAAAATACTTTTTTATTAGAAAAAAGGGAAAAAGAGAAGAGAGAGAACATAAGCATTAGAACTTTACTGAGAGAAAATTTCTTTTGTGAAAGAAGTCAACCTTTTAGTTTTAATAAAATTATGTATATGCTTAACTTATATGCATAGACTTATATGAACTTATGTAAACTTTTGTATGTTTGTATATGCGAATTAGACTTACCAAATATGTTTAATGTTATCATTTTTCATGGCGTACTTGTACACATAAGCTGCTTGCATGGCTTATGTCTAATCTACTTTAACATTATTTGAAATAAGTATGTTCATCTTCCAAAAAAATATTAGGAACTTTAAAAGCTATTTCCCAACTTTATCAACCTCTGATCATCCAGTGTCATGGCTGTCTCTTGTGTCCTTGTCTAATGTGTATTATGTCTTAGCAATTTCTTGTTTGTTCCAACAGAATATCATGTAACTGAGTCAGCTGTTTACATACCTTCAGCATGGATCGATAGACATGATCTAGTCTTGTGTTTTCAGGTTAATCTTGGAATATACATGGAAGATAACAGAACAGAACTGTCGGTATTAGTTGATCGTGCTGTTGGAGGAGGCAGCATAGTTGATGGGCAGATAGAACTGATGCTCCATAGGTATGTCAAGCTTTGGATTAGTTTCAAAAAATTATTGTAGTTAAACTTTGTTGTCAAAATGCCTTTGGAGAAGTACGTACCTATACCAACATATCTTATTTTTACCAAATATTGTATAACTTATTTACTGTTCATCCTTCTAGATTCCAATCCAAAAGTCATGCTTGCATTCATTATATGCTATCTTCCTTCTCTATTTTTCATGTAGGAGGCTGCTCCATGATGATTCAAGAGGTGTCGGAGAAGTTCTTAACGAGACTGTTTGTGCTTTAAGTAAATGTGAAGGACTCACAGTAAGTGTGTTTTTTGCCTTATTCTGATTTTGTGTTGGCTAATTTGTACCATTTCTTCCCCCTTTGTGTCATATCAGGGACAAACAAAAAAAAAAAAAAAACTCAGTGCCTGTGTTTGTGGCCTGATTTTTTGTTTCATGAGATCTATCCTTGGAAATTATGGATGCTCCACAATCCACTTTTTTTTAAAAAAAAATAATTAGTTCTCTAAAAGACCATTATAGAGAGGCGACCATTCCTATACTAGATTTTGTGCTGAAGAAAGTACTTGTTCTCTTAACTTTTTTTTTTTTGAAGATTGTTTTTCTTTTCATGAGATATGTTGGGCTAATATTTGTATAACTACTTTTCTTTATGCAAAGGTCAAAGGGAAATTCTATTTGCGAATTGATCGTCCAGGAGAAGGTGCTGAGTGGCGTAGGAGAATGGGCCAAGAAGTCTATTCTCCATTTCTTCTTGCATTCTCCGTGCAGGTGAGAATGTCATTTATATGACTTTCTTAATCTTGTGGTGCATATATCTATATTGAATGCATGGTTCTGTTTTAGGAGGAAGGACATTGGATGGACAATCATGTTCCGCATTTCTCAGCCATGGATTCTGCTTACAGCTTACCTCCTAACGTGGCCATATTGACCCTTCAGGTATCAGTTATTCATTGGTAGTCAATATGATCATCAGCATGTCATTGTTTTGGTGTTGAACTGGTAAATATAAAAACATGCATTTATGCTATGACATCTGAATGCTGTTGTTATTTAGAGATACGTGGCATAGAAAGTCTGTGATTAGTTCTTTTCACATGAATATAAAAGTATGAATGTACATAACCATCTTAAGGCAAAAATGTATGGGGAGCATTGTAAAACTATAGGACATATTGCATTCAATAATTTTTTTTATTAAGTTAAATATTTCTTATGATTTATGCTTCTGCAGGAACTCCATGGTGGAACTGTTCTCCTTCGATTAGCGCATTTATATGAGGTCTGAGTTTGTATCTGCTTATACCCAACATTTTTCCTGGTTTGTTAGATGATGAGGTTTTACATTTACCGGTTCAAGATGACATTTATTTATCTTGATAACATCTGTCACTCTTTCTTTCTGATTCTTCTATTTTTTATTAATTTTTATTTTTTTTAGATTGGAGAGGATGAAGTTCTATCAGCAATGACAACAGTGGAAATGAAAAGGCTATTCCCTAGCAAGAAGGTGAGAAAAATATACCACTAGGGAAATGCGATTAAATGCCAATCTGATGTCTTCTCTTGGGTGGAGACCGTAATGTTGTATATATGTGATCAAATTATTGTTATGAGAAATCATGTTAGTCTTAAAAGCTTTTACCACTACTTCGTGGCTAGTCAATGTGAATTTTTTGCAATTGAATTAGCAAATGCAGAGTCTTCTTCTTGATAGCTATGATGACCATACTTGTTCCTTCATCATTTCTCTTTTCAGATTAGTAAGGTTGTAGAGATGAACCTGTCCGCTAATCAAGAAAGAAAGGAGATGCAGAAAAGGAGACTCATCTGGAAAGTCGAAAATCCACCAAGTGAAAGACCTGCAGTGAGAGGAGGGGCAGTGGATCCTTCTAATCTGATTGTGGAATTGGTTCCCATGGAAATTCGTACTTTTCTAGTAAGTTTTGAGTACATTTTTCTTCCTCGTGGCATATAGGTGATCATGAGCTTTGTAAATTGTCCCTTAAAAAAATTGTCATGGTCTTGAAAATCAGGTTTTGCTTGTGAGAATTATTTATTTCTTAACCGAACACTGGTATATAAAATTTTTTATATTAGATTTGACCTAATGGGCATGTTAAAGAACTCGGCTTTTAATTTTACCAAATCTACGCCCATGCCAATATCTTGTATGCATGGCGACCATTGCACGGTTTATGATATTCTATTATACTACGAATGATGCAACTTGGTAAAAATTAGTGTAAAGGTAAAGTTCTAAGGATTGGCTGTTCAGCATCAAATGACAATGAGGCATTGATAATATTCTCTGTAAATTTGTCGCAAGGGCTTTGTGAGTTATAAGGCGGAAAACTAATGGCATGCAAGTTTTCGATTATATTAAATTTTTAGAAGTGCTCTTAACAATGACCATGGTTGAATTTAATTTGATTTCATAGGTTATACCATTTTTGAGTCAGCATCTATTATGATTTACTGCATGAAGATTCGACAATAATACATTTATACTCAAGTACGCAACCTTTCTGGCATCTTAAGGAGGAAGACATCTCTCTATGAATGAATCAGTTACATAACCATACTAGATGGTAACAGGCATGTACATTTTGAGACATCCAGGTCTGTGTAACTTCGTGTGCGCGTAAAGAGCTTCAAAACAAGCCTATGTCATCTACTTTTCTACCCCTATAGTCTTATTAAAAATTTGATACATTTGTACATAGATTTGGGAAATGATTTATATAATAGGTTTGAAAGTAGCTTTAGGTAGATTTTGTTTTTAAAAGTAGACTTAAAGATTTCATATTCGATGGTTGTTAATCTGAAAAAATGATTTGAATAAATGATCCGAGTTAAGTGGAATTTAATTAAATGTCACTTTACTCATTATGCAATTAATAAATAAATCTTGATAGAATAAATAGTAGATCAGAGGCCAATACTAAATGGATTTGGTAGAAGTTTCAAGCAATGTTGTGCACCTAAGCGGTGAGTTCATACTCCGCACCTACATAATGAAACTAACTATTAATACCTAAGTTCGTTATATGATGCATAAATTAAATAGATGTATAAAAATTATTACAAAATTATAAATGCTATAATTACTAATATCACTATCTCAACAAATGAATTTATTTAATAATCAATAATTTAAAATCTTATTAGTACTTTTAATTAGGTGACCACATCATTATTTTTAAATTTATCTTTATCTCGTGTTAATTTTAATTTTGAGTTAATTTTTTAATTAAATAATGAATTAACCTACATAATTATAATCATAATACCTACACAATTTTTAATATCATGCATAACATATTTAATTTCTTAATCAAACAATTTGAAGTATCATTAATCATTATCAATTTTAAATTTCATAACATAATTTATTAATAAATAGATAATTATCCCTAAAATTTAAAATAATTTATTTATTAAAATGAATAATTCGTAAAAATTATCAATGATGTGTATAATAATTAAAATGAATAAAAATCTAAAATTTGAGAAATGAAACACGTCTTACCGTGATTCAGTGTGACAACAGCAGCGACTAGGGTTGCCAACTGGACCCAGGGGTGGTGGCATGGCTAGAAATCGGTAATGTTAGGGAGGGAGCTAGGGTTAGGGCTAGGTGGATATGAGGAGGTGGCGGCGACTCTGTCAAAAATTGGTTGGCGATGGTGGATTCTGCCACAGTCAGCGATGGCTGCCACTACCGACGGCGACTAAAGGATAGGTGGAAAGGGGCGAGTAGGTAGAGGAAGGCAAGGGTTAAGGGAAGGGAAGGGAAGAAGAGTGCGGTGAAGGGGGTGAATGGCCGGATGGGGGCGAGGCAGCGGCGGTGAAGGGTGAGTAGGGCGGTCGGCTAGTAGGGTAGGAGGAGAGGAAGAATAGTAGAAGGAAGGAGAGGGGATGATGGGTGACGACTTGGTCAGGAAAGGGAGCTAGCCAACGGGGACGACAGAGTACTGTTAGGTACTAGTATGATCTACATGTGGGAGAACTATCAAGGTATGCTAACCAGTACTAACCCACATATCTCTTATCCTCAACTATGTGAAAGGTTTCCTACGTGTACTCTCATGCACTCTGCTCTAGGTCCTACTATAAAACTATGGTATCCTATAGGTCTTCTTGCGATTTGGTGGAAAATGGTCCTACGTAAGGGTGTCTAATAAGAGGACTTCTATACGAACTAGGTCGCACTCTTTGATGTCATGGTATGAAAAACTTGGTCACTCACTGGTTCTTAGCTGACTCAATCTTGAGTCAAATACCTCACTATGTTCTATAAGGGCATACAAACAACTATTATAAACCTATTGCATGTTGTGGATTGGGCAATTATGTGTACTATCAATCTGACTCTTAGATTTATAGGAGTTGTTTGAAGCTCTCCGGTCAATTTCTACTCAGACAATAAAGAATAGGGCTCCTAATTGAGCGAGCTAGTTCGTGAGCATTTAGCGTTTGACTCGGTTCGACTCAACTCGAAACTCGACATTTAAATGTTCGAACTTGAACTCGTCTCGAACTCGAATCCTACAAGCTGAGTTTGAGTAAGGTCAGGTTCGACTCGACTCGACTCGGTTATAACTCGAATTCGACTTGTAGTTAGACTCGATAAAATAATATAATAATATAATTTTTATATTATATTATATATATATATACTAATAAGTTTCATTGTAACTAGTTATATTTATTTATCTACAATAAACTAGAAAAAATGAGATAGTTGAGATGGTAAGTATTCAAGTCTTTGAACTTTGATTAAGGTTGTGGGTTTAAATCACGCTAACTGTATATTTTTAATTAAATTATGACTTTTAATTGAGCCGGTTTCGAGCGAGTTGAGTTTGAGCCCGAAAAAATTAAGCAGTTTAAGTTTATTCGAGCTCCAGTCGAGCTCGTACATGTAAAAAATATTCGAGCCGAGCTTGAGCATGTATGTTCAAAAGTCGTTCGATCTCTAGTTGAGTTCGAATGAACGGCGCCATTGTCGCACCTTTTAAGCCATTTTCCAGGCAATATCTGGCCGGACCTTGTCGACCACCACTGCCATCACCTCCATCAATTAACTCCATCACAGTGAGCAATTTGAATAGAGTGTAATAAAATTTCAAGTTGTTAATCAACTCAACTCATTACCTAAATCACTCTCTTTTACACTCTCAATGTATTTTAGTTTTTCTCATATTATGGTAGATAATGACCCCATAATAGTATTTATGGGTCATTTAGTATATACTTAATTTTAAATTTTTATTTTTATTATTAGTAAAAGGTTAGTGTGTAATTCTACCTAAATTAAAAAATTTTAAAATATTGATAAATATAATTTATTTATAACTTTACTTCTTGAATCAAAGTTTGTTATTTAATAATAAATATTTAATTTAGTTTTTTATAAATTATATATATATAGACACACATGCGCGCACACACATTATTTATTAGTAAGAAAAAACTAAAGAGTATAATTTTATCTAAATTAAAAATATTTAAAATTTTAAATTTAATTTAATTATTAAAAATTGTTACTTAGTAAAATTAAAAGCATGGTTAATATCTATATACAATTATATTTTTTATTAAAAGTAAATAAATATTCATTATTTTTATTTAACAAATAAAATAATTTTATACATTTAAAAAATATATTATTTATATATATTTTAACACATATTATTAATAAGTTTAAAATGTACTCCGCTTATTTCGTGGGTCCATGGCTAGTTTTATTAATATTTTTATTTTTCCACATGTAATACACTTAAAAGTTTAATTTTGTATACTATTTAATTGAATAATATAATTAATTGGTTGATTAAGTTTAATACAAAAGAGTGAGAACCAATAATTCATACATGGGGTGAATTAACCCATTGATTAAAGAAATTGGGGCTAAATTAACCCTTTATACTATTTTTTCTAGGCTAAATTAGCCCATTAGATTGGATAGTTTAAATAGTATAAATATTCATGGATCGGATGTATCACTTGTTACACGAAACTTTTTGTAGCAAATTATTTATTTATTTTTAATTAGTAAAATTTAAAAAATGATTATAATTCAGAATTATATGCTATAAATTTTTTTTAATTATGATCAGGGAATTTGATACAATAAATCATATCCCCTGGTACGTATATCCGTTTAAATTGCGAAACGCTCTGTGGAAAAAATCTGTTTAAACAAACGAAACTAAAAACACCTACTACTCGATGCTAGTAGTTGCGAGTATCCGACTCCCCTGGCATGCACGGCACCGATTAGATTATGATTAAAAACGTAGAAGAAGTGCCTCCGCCCACCCTTTTTATTTAATCTTAATTTTCCACCGTCATCGCAATGAGATAACCAGTTTTAGGTCAGTCCGTCTCCCTCCTCTTCGCGCTTCCCCCGTCGCGGCTTCTCCCAGCTCCCATTCTTCTAGCCGACTCTTTCAGATTAAAACTCTCTTCCCAGGGTTCCATAATCGACGTTCACCGGTTTGCTTTCGAGGGGATCGGGCTGCATAACTTTATCATACATCGCTTTTTTGTGTTATTCTCTGCTGCCCTCGGCCTAAATTTAACCCGGTGGTTTTTTTATTTCCTTAATTTGTTTTGGAAGAAAGAAATGTTTTAGTAGGATTCTAAGAGCAACATTGTACGATCTTTCGCGGGATCGAACACGTTGGTGTTGCCACCAAGAATCTGAACGAAGAGGAGGACGGAGAAAAACCCCTAGATTTGGGAGTTCTGGGGGATGGGGAGGATAGGGTCTGTAGTCGTGAGCAAGGTGGGGGAAGGGGAGATCTCCGATTCGGAGTCGGTGGAGGAGATAACGAAGCAGGACTTCGTGAAGGACTCGGGGTACTCCAGAGCCAGGGCAGATGGTGGTGGGTGTTGGATCAAGTACCCGGCCGGGTACGCCAGCACCCTCGCCAACTACGCCTGGCTCCAGGCCGTCAAAAACAAGCCCCTAACAGATCCATGTCCGAGTGTTGGAAGGATGGCGTCGGCCCCGGCGCCGGCGGCTGCTGCTGTTATCGAGACGGTGATTTTGGATAGCGGGGATGAAGACGAGAAGGAGGAAGGGGAGTTGGAAGAGGGGGAAATTGACGGCGACGACTCCGGAGGAGAGAACCCCCGGGAAATTGTTGTTAGTGAATCTTCCGAGGAGGATGTTGTTGCTGCACAAGTCTCACAGGTTGAATCTGAATCGGACAAGATGGCGGAGGATTTCGAGCTTTTGAAGAAAACTAAATCAGTTGAAGAAGTTTTTGTGACATTAATTGAAACCAAAGGAGTAGATAAGTATGTGTAACATGGAATTTGCTTGGGCCCGATTCGTTTCCTTTGTTTTTATGGGGAATTAGGCAATGTGAGGTTGTTTTAACGCTTAGGGCGTTGTGCCTGTAGATCATTTCGGCTCAATTGTTCGGAGGCTCGTACTTCTTTGGATACTCTGCAGCAACTGGCCACGGAAAATCGTGTTCCAGTCGTGGATGAATTGGTTCAGAAGGCCTTCCCTGTGGTTCAATCTGTTTACAGTGTACGAAATCTGAATATTTGGTATTTGTAGTTTCTCTGCAAATTTCTTTGGTGCTTTGGTTCGGTGGATCTCCTCAATTTAACCGCTAATGAACGTTAGATTATTGGCATATTTACATTGTTCTGTTTTTATTTTTCTTTTTTGATGAATGTGGTAGACGCTTTTGGCAGGGCTTTTGTGCTAGGACGTCTGAGCAACAACAGCTGCTTGAGGACGACTTGTTATGGTAATTTTTGTCACTTCTGTCAGTTATATTTCTTTGCAGTGAAAATGCTAAATTAATTACTCGCTGTCCACAGGTTTTTCTGTCATGTCAAGGAGAAAACTCGGGCTTTGTTTTCTCTAAAGCAGATGGACGAGGTTTCCTTTCATTTTGCTATGTTTTGGTGGATGCCGTTTTCATTCGAAAAATTAAACATTTGCTACTATTTGGCAGGTGGAATCTATGATTAAGTCAGTGGTTTCAAATTCTTGCAAGACTATCCCCAGTAACAAAACAACAGAAAGAATCAGTAGGGAAAATAGTTTTGTCCCCAGCAATCTTTCTGGTGCTACATCTAGCTTGCAAAATCCAGTCGTTGATGACAATTTTTGTAGAGGTGGGGGAACTATAACTGAAGGTTTAAGACGCGAGCAAACATTTGCCAATACTAAATGCAGGAGAGAACTCGGGCTTTTGCTGAACCTTCATATTGACTATGACGAGAGCAGCTTACCATCTCCAACTCGTGCCAATCCATCTTCGTTATCAGTTATGAAACCACAGAATGATACTGACAAACTAATTTCCGTAAACATTGCAAATAGCAAAGAGAAGGATAGATTGGAAGAGGATGTGCAGCATGCATATGTTACAGATGCTGTCAAAGCTGTTTCTAGCTATCAACAGAAATTTGGGCGCACTTCTTATATAATGAGTGATCGACTGCCCAGCCCCACTCCATCAGAGGAGTGTGATGAAGAGGGTAGTGATCCTCATGAGGAAGTTTCTAGTATCTGTAGCTCTTCTAATGGAATGGCCATAAACTCAGCTCTCCCATCACCGCAAGTACATTCTTTTGGATCTGACATTATCAACATAAATGGACAGGAAACATCTCCTGTCCAAAGGCCAGGTCTTGCAAGACCTAGCATGTGTTCTATGGTTAAAACTTTGGCTAAAAGTCGGGATCCTAGACTGAGATTACTAAGCTCTCAAGCAGATCGATGTTTTGTTGCTGATAAGAACAACCAAGTGGAGAGCAATTCAGCCACGAAGGCAGTGAGGGGAGGGCTCCTTGCTTCAAGGAAGCTCACAGCTGTGGATGACATAGTGCCTAACGTTAATGATTTAAAGAGGGCAAGATATGAAAGAACTGATCCCAGTAACCTGAGGGATCCAAGATTGGCAAGCAGAGGTGGCAGTTGGTTGGTGGACAGTAGTTCAAATATGCAAACCACAAGTAGTCAACAAATGACCCAAAGCATGGATATTGACATGCAAAAATCTCTAAACGTAGATTTTACATCAAACAAAGGTATCGGCAATGGTGACAGTTTGAACTCTTCCAGTAATACTTCTCTGCCAGCAGATGGTGCTTCATTATCTGAAGTTTCCTTGCCATCATTGTTGAAGGAAATAGCCGCTGTTAACCCAACTATGCTTTTCCAACTAATTCAGCTGGAACAGCAAAGATTAGCGTTAGGGAGTCAAAACAATTTGGCTAACTTGGCACATAACAGTATCCCTCCTTGCTCAAGTATGCCACTCCCTACTCCACCTTCCACTAGAGATAATGTTTCTACAGTCTCTGGCAATTCTGACCAGCAGTCAAGTGAAAAACCTCAGAATTTGGGTAAAGTATCTGTTAAGGTGAGCATTGCTATATTATAAATGCGATCACTTGATTGTTACGCTAGCTAAAGTTTTGAACCATATTACACACTATAAGTACAATGGCTCCTTTCAGAAGTCCAATTTTACTGTTGTTTTTCCACCTAATTAGTATATTAATATCATATGTGGTTTATAGGAATCTTCACACCATTATTGGTGCCTTTTTTACACCCTTCTTGTGCTGATTGTGTGGTTTTCAAGTTAAAGATGCCATATCTGAAGCTTATTGTTGGTAGTCATGGAAAAGAGAGTAAGATGTTGTATTTTATTGCTGTCTGATGATCAACAACACAACACGTAGAGTTGAAATTATTATGATAAGAACATATTTTACTATTAAATAGTCACTAAATGCAAATATAAATAAGTACAGTTCTGAACTAGGATTGCAAAGATATGAACTTTGCATTGAATAAGCATGCCCATAATAGGTCTGCCATGATAAGGCAACATACACCTTAAAAATTCCTCCTCAAGTTGTAGATTGTAGATTGATGGCCTGCACTTTGATTCAGTGATGCATCTTCTTTTATGAATAATATGATGTCAATGTCTAGTGCCTGGCTTGGTACGGTCATGCTGCCATCTCATGCTATGCTCCTAACCTTCCTTTGTTACTAGTTTGGAGTTTCTAATTGTATTCCTCCATAGATGCAGCCTGTGCTGCCAATTCTTCTTAGTTGTTTTTGCATTGTATATCTTTACAGAGAAATTTGTATGTCAAGATGTTTTTCAAATGTTTGATTTGAACTAATGAATGCAACATGTCTTGAAAACATATCTCATTGATTATTACTTTAATTATCTCTGTGAGTCTAGATTTGTATTTGTTGTTATTGAATTACTTATCAATTTTCATCCAGGTCACGACTATTTGGAAACTTAGCACTTGACATGAAGCTAATGATCTTTTTTTAAAAAAACCTTCATATTTTAGGCTTCAAACTTATGCTTTTTATGATTATGTGTTTATTGATTTGCTTAAGTTTGAATTCCCAGAATGCTGAAAGCGATGGGGTCATTGTCCGTATGAAGCCTCGCGATCCACGGCGAATATTACAGAATAAAGTGGTTCAGAAGACTGAAGGTTTGGAATCAGATCAGGCGAGGAAAGGTGGTGTACCTGTGACTCCACATGTTGATTCAAGTAGAGAAAGCGTACCTGTGCTAGGACAAAGTGAGCAAGCTGAAACCTCTTCGACTTCTTTGCCTGATATTGGTCTCCAGTTTACAAAGACGCTCAAGAAGGTTGCTGATATTGTGTCAAACCCCCAATTTGAAAGTACTTCTCAATCTATACCTTTCAACACAACACAAGTTGATGGACGGGTTATGGAAAATCCAAGTGATGAACCAAACGCGCCCATACTAATGGATGGAGGAAGTATATCATGTCAAACACAAAGCCCCTGGGGGGATGTAGGAAAACTGTTTGAAAAATATGATGACCAGCAAAAAGCTCTCTTTCAAAGAGAGAGAGCAAGAAGGATTGAGGAACAGAAGAAAATGTTTGTGGCTCGAAAGCTTTGCCTTGTCCTGGATTTGGACCATACTCTACTAAATTCTGCCAAGGTTTGTGTGGATTTGTTTGAGTAGATGGGGGATTTGTGTTTTTTTTGTGGTTATGAAGTGAGGAATCTAATGGTTGAATATTCGTGTTTTTTATGTCTTTATTTCCCTTTTGTAGTTTGTAGAAATAGAACCTGTGCATGAGGAAATTTTGAGAAAGAAAGAAGAGATCGACCGGGAGAAGGCTGATAGGCACCTCTTCAGGTTTTCCCACATGAGTATGTGGACAAAACTGCGACCTGGAATTTGGAACTTCTTGGAGAAGGTAAAGAAATGTACTTTTTGTATGAAATTTGTCTCTCTGAGCAATTGTGTTCTTTCTTATAATAATTTGAGCAAATTTAAAAATATTGCAGGCTAGCAAGTTATTTGAATTGCATTTATATACCATGGGGAATAAGTTATATGCTACAGAGATGGCTAAAATACTTGATCCCACTGGTGGTCTATTTTCTGGGCGAGTGATTTCTAGGGGGGACGATGGGGAAACTGTTGATGGCGATGAAAGGCTACCCAAAAGCAAAGATTTAGATGGGGTACTGGGTATGGAATCAGCTGTTGTAATCATAGATGATTCTATAAGGGTCTGGCCGCATAACCGACACAATTTGATACTGGTTGAAAGGTAGTGATTTGTTATATGTGCTCCAATGTGTGTTTTTAGTTTGTGCAAATAATGATTATATGAAGGTTTTTTCTGGTTGCAGATACACATATTTCCCATGCAGTAGGCGCCAGTTTGGTCTAGTAGGCCCATCACTATTGGAAATTGATCATGATGAAAGGCCTGAAGATGGAACTCTTGCCTCTTCTTTGGCGGTGGGAACCTAGATTATTTTATATAGGGAATAAAATATCCAAAGTATTTTCTTTGTCAAATTTTTTCTTCCTGTTTTGTAACAGGTGATTGAGAGAATTCACCAGAATTTTTTTTCACAACCGTCTTTAGATGAAGTTGATGTGAGAAGTATTCTGGCTGCTGAGCAGCGCAAGATTTTATCTGGATGTCGGATATTGTTTAGCAGGATTTTTCCAGTTGGAGAAGCCAATCCTCATTTACACCCTCTCTGGCAAACAGCCGAGCAATTTGGTGCTGTTTGCACCAATCAGATAGATGAGCAGGTTACTCATGTTGTTGCAAACTCTCTTGGGACTGATAAGGTATGCTTCTTTATAGTTTTATCCATGCCTAGTTCACATTTGTATTATATTCCCATTTCCTAACATTTTTTTATTTAACGAAAAATTTGGTTTGGTTTTTAATTTTTAACGTTTACGAGTGTACGGGTTCATTATGTTGCCAGGTTAATTGGGCTCTGACCAAAGGACGATTTGTTGTGCATCCTGGCTGGTGAGTATTTTTTTTGTTCATATTATTAATTTTAAAACTTGATTAATGATGACGGCCTTCTTATTCTGGTGCCAAATGAGGTTATTTCTCTCTTTCTTGCCTCCCAACCCAACTATTGGCTTCTCTGTCAATATATTTTTACGGGGAGACGAGGAGACAGGCTACGTGAGGAGCGCCTATTTTAGTCTAATTATTAGACAATTTGTTCTTTCAAGATGGATTTCTCATCTGCTGAAGTTTTCAATTCGTGGTGACAGGGTGGAAGCGTCCGCTCTGCTGTACAGAAGGGCAAGTGAGCGAGACTTTGCAGTAAAACAATAAAAAAATGCAATTCCCAAAAGTCAAATCAACTTAAATTTGTGTTGGTACATGAGGGGCTTTGCTTGGCCTGTAAGAAGATGAGAAAGCAAAAACATCCTCGCTAAGCCCCAATGACTTGCCAACACCAACTTGGGCAAGTCCGGTGATACGACAAAGATTATAACCTTTAGAAGGGAAAAAATTTTTATGAGCTTCTCGATATGGCCCCCTACAAGCCTCCAATAATAGGGGGGTTTTTTTGTCATTTCCCTCATCTTAAGTGTGATGTGATGAAGAAATGACCCCCTGTTAGCGGAGGGCTTACTGAAAGCTCGTAGCCGAGGGGCTCATTAAAAAAATTTCCATGGAAAAAAGCGGAAGTAACAGTTGGACAATCAATTAGTGGGCCGTGGGCTTGAAAACGAAGATATTCTCCATAGACCTAGCCCATAGCCCATAGCCTTGGCTGGCTTTACCCTGAAAAATATGGGTTAAAACGCATAATATCCTCTATTAACTTCGTTGGGAATTAAAGGAAGCAGACTAAAATATAGCTCAACCATGAACAAAATCCCTTTTGAGAAATGGATACACGGTATGGCCAAGACTGATGGAGAGCGCAAGAGTGGAGGAAGAATGGATAAAGAGTATCTTTTTTGCGAAGGCCATTTCTTTACGCGCCTCTTGCCAAGATTTTTATTCCTAAGAAACGGCTGTTGTCCACCTGATCCAGGATATTTGTCCATCGTTTGATGTCTTCAACTGACGGCAATTTGAAGTGTAATGCTCGCCAAACAAAGCCATATGGTGCTACTTTTTCAGGCTCCCAATGGGGAGGCTTGACTAGGACAGATTTCATTATTTGGACCATGTTATTTCGATGACAATGACAGCCATTCAATTCACAACTGATGAACCAGATTCTGGGTCAAAGTATGAAGTTTGATAAATGATGAAAATTTCAACAACAAAAAAAGCGACTAATGTGAGATAATGGTATTGCTCAGATTTTATTGAGACTGCATATATGCATGCATGCTCAATTGGTTTTAAATTTACTTGTTAAAAACGGACAAAATGAAGATTAGTTGGGGCGCTTGGAAAAAAATAATTTGTTGAGGGGATAATTCAGGTTTGTTCCAGTTCTTCTGCTGGTTAAACTTGCTGATCACCAACAAAACTAAGGGCGATAAGGCTGACCCGGCATTCCTCCCATAGTGTTAACCATAGTTGCAGAAATCAGCTGAGTCGGATTGGACTCGGCCAATTTAAATCGGATCGGCGCTGTGCCGATCTGATTTTGGGGTCGAATTGATCGGCCCCGAATCGGTTGATTTGGAATCGGTTTTTTGTACAAATTACTAAAATACCCTTGATTTTATATTAAATAAATTATTTACACATGGGTAAAATGGGAATTATAAATTGATAATGACCAAAATACCCAAAAATACTCTTAATTTTATATTAAATAAATTATTTATGTATGGGTAAAATGGGAATTAAAATTTAATAATGACCAAAATGCCCTTATATTATGAAAATATCCTTAATTTTATATTAAATAAATTATTTATGCATGGGTAAAATAGGAATTAAAAATTAATAATGACTAAATTGCCCCCTATCCTCCCTTCGCCCGTCATTGCCCGTTTGCTCCGGCGGGGCGGGG
>JAVDBV010060167.1:0-15149 GCA_032619315.1 Piper longum
ATATATATATATATATATATATATCCCAATTGTTGGAGCCAAGGGAGAAATTTTTTTTGTCCAAAGTGTGACTTGGGTTGTCCAATTATAAGGATAACCAAAATTTATTCTTAAAAAAAAAAAAAACACAACTTACCCCAACGGTGGTATAGCGCCGGCCAAATTCGGCGATCAAATCTTGCTATACATCCTTATGTGTTAGTACGGCCAGATCTGGACGGGCCTTAAAAAAATAAGAAAAAAGTGTTCATTATCGGCATGGTCGGAACTTGGTCGTTCGTGAAAGAGCGGGTGGAAGAGTGATTTATTTATTTTTCATCAAATTTAAGTCATCTTTATATTTGGATGCCTTAAATTAGAATTTGGGATAGAAAATTTTATTTACTTTTGGTTGCGATGATCTTTATATATATTATTATGAAAAAACATGTTTTAATTATATTAGTAAAATTTTAATGATTAGGATATTATTATCATCTATAACTCTAATAAATTAAATTAGTTTGTAGCATTACGACTAATATTTTCATACAAATTATAGTATTTATCGAAAGCATACCTTGCACATTGCGTGGGTGCCTTGACTAGTTTATTTGTAATGTGAGAAATAAATAAGCAGAGGCTTCTATATTTTCAATTTGGTGTAATAGTTATATATAAGCCACTATTTTTTGACAAACTGGCTGATATTAAACCATTTTGATAGGAAGTACAGAAATCGAAAAAAACCCTTTATTTTCTCTCTCTCTTTGCACAGTAAGAACAGTATGCTTTTTATTTCAATTAAGTATTGCATTAACTATGAAGGAAACCATAAATAAAACTTTCTAGAAGAACTGGCATCAAGGTGCTGCACCAAAATAATAATAATAATAATAACAAATAAAAACAATACAAATCAATCGTAGACCACCACCCACTAATCCCACCAAAACCCAGTGTCAACTAATTGCTAACAGGAACGATGATCAACCTGGAAAAACTTTAGCGGTGAAAAAAGACCCCCCGTAAAAGATATTGATATATCCTATAAAGGTGGTCGGCACTGAAAGAGAAAGTTGCGAAGATGACAAAACCGGCAGCAATGAAAGCAGCGATAGCCGGGAGATTTGCCGTGAGGGCAGTGACGACCGGCAATGGCTGCAGTGAAGTTGGTGGCGAGCGGTGGACGATGATGGCAACTATTTCGGCGATTTCACGTCCTAGTGGAATCATTTTTTTCTTTCTGCAGAGAGGTCGAGGAAGATGAAACGACTAAAAATACGGCATCCCTCCAAACACCGTTAGATGAGTTTTGAGTTAGCTTTGGTTCAGGGAATTCAAGAGGTAGTTCGCTGGGTTTATTCTGATTGGGGGGTTCAAAAGGGGCTTATAATAAGGGGGCTCATAAAATTTTTTACCTATTATCATTTATAAAAAATGCTCATTATTTTCCTGCATGCAATTTATAAGACAGAGATGATGACTTGAGCTGTTCATGTAAGTTTGTACAGTATTCATGTTAACTCTGTAAGTGATTATTGACCTCTGTTATATGTGGTAGCGATCGACTAGCGAGTATGATGCGCTGCAATTTTAAAATGCTAAAAGAGATTGAAACCTTACAAGTTGAAGGCGTACATAAATTGCAGTATGTATATGATGATCCCTTCCACGCATATATTAATATATATTCCAATTGCCAACCTCCCCCACGCCAAACCTTTAACCTCCTCATGAGTCCTCTCCTCCCAATGCATGCGTTACTTATCCCTCAACATGCCGCAGTTCTCCTCCCATCCATCACTCTCTTCATTCTTTTGCTTTTGTAACCTGTAGACGGTAGAAGGTAGACCTCAGCCCCTTCGTTCATTGTCCTCCAGACCCAATCCCCATGTGCTCTATTTTTGCCTGGGGCAGATATAACTTTCCATTTGCGTCCTATGTTTCTTTTTATAATCTCGTTCATTTTTGTTCTCTTTGAACTTCGTAATTGGAATAATTTTGGTTTGCATTATATACATATATATATATATACACAAAAATATAAAATATTATGGTGTTAACCTATTTTAGATGTGAATTTTATTAACCTACATTATAATTGTTAATTTTTCATCTAATAGTTCACTGTTAGTACTCTCGGACACCTCATCCACACCTTCAAAATTTATGTCAAATTGTAGAGATGATGGCAGCTGTCATTTATTAGATTAGTTGCTATAAAAAATTTAAAATGGTTATAAAGTAGGCACCAACAATCTTAACCCTAAAATAAAATCAGTTATCTGCCAAAGTTGACATGAATTGAGCGCGTTGGCAAGAAAGTGGCGCAGGATTCCGAAGTTCCGCGGCCAATCATTGTATATATTCAGTCTTTTTACGTATGGTGAATTAAAATCGCAGTTAATAGCAAGGTGGTAGTAGTTAAATAAGGGTAGCTGCATACTATTGCATGGAGCTAGCTAGCCAGCCAGCCGTCTCTACTTAAAGCTGCAGCCAGCTCAAGGATTCTTGTTCTACGTCCCACATTTACTCTCGCCAATTTAAGTTACTACATACAGCATTGATCAATAATTCTTAGTAACCAAAACTTATCAGATATTAATTATCCAAAAATGTACAGGCCACAGGGTACTGCCGAAACCTGGTGACAAATTGCTTTTGAGTAATAAATTAGCATTTGTCACGGCATATTTGATGTTTTTGTCACATGAATCGCGTTCCGCTAGTGCGTATTAATAAAACAAATCAACATCGTATCAGACATGTTACCATAACTCTCTATTTGTATATCATCAAAACTAATGCATGAATTATCACGAGATAAAAAACAAGAACAGGGAGTGACAAGATTGGAATGGGCACAAAAATGGCATCCCTTCACTCTCCTTCTCCCATCGGTATTTAAAAGTACTTATAGTCGGTATGATTTAATAAAAATAAAATGAAAAATTTTAAATGGTTAATTTTATTGTCAAAACCTTAAATACTTCCTTCAAATCCAATTAAGAATACTTAAGGCACGAACAGAGAGTGTCCAAACCAACAAATTTAAAATTTATTTACCCTTATTTCCTTAAAAAAGTCCTTGTCTTAACTCACAAACTAAAATAAAGTGATTGTATCAAATGATTATTTTTAAAAAAAGATGGAATTAAATTAACTATTAAATAAGTTTAACTTAACTCAAATCTGACTAGGACTGCAGACATCTATACACGAAGAAACCTTCTAATCACAAGTAAAATAGAATTATTGTTCACAGCCTAAAGTTTAAGGTTTCAATGCTACTTTCTTATATTTTAATTCTTTAGAGATCTTATTTATAAGCAAACGATAAGACTTTTTTTTTCTTTCAACCAAGGTATCATTTATGTACAAATTAAATTTAATCCTTTAAGAAATTAAATATATTTAATAATTATGTTCAACATTCAAATACAGACCCGGTTTAATAATCTCACATAGTGATCGAATTTTATTATTATATTTAATATTCATGTGTCCAAATAATGGATGTATCTCAAAACTACAAATTGTTTGGAATTTTTTTTAAGTACGTTCAACACTCACATTTATCGCATACATTATAATACAATTAATTAAATTAATTTTTGAATCATAACTAACACATAATTTTTATTTTATTTTTTGGCTGGAAAAACTAGATGAAGAATGGAGAAATTAATAAAAATTTATAATTTTAGGGGACTCTTATCCATATTTATGATTTAAAAGGAATAATTTTAAAAATAACAATTTTACAATCGATTTTAAATCAAAATGATTTTCAACAGTCGGATAAAAAAACGAATATTAAGGGAAAATTGTTTTTTTTTAATTTATTGCCCTCAAATCATAAATATAGATAATAGTCACCAAAATTTTAGATAATAATACTTTTTTTTCGTAAATTTCTCGTATAAATACAATATGATTAAAAGATATAGAAAAGGACGTAGAGAATATTTTAACGGCGGCATAAACTTTGATTAGCCCAGGCCAACGTCCCTCTATATAAATCGTCTCTACCACCGCCTCTTCACCATCCCGCCCCTTTCCTTCCTTTACCCAGCCCTTCTCCATCCACTCTTCCTCCTCTGCTTCCTCCTTACCAAACAACAATGGAGTTGGCGTTCTCCCTTCCTTCATCCAAAGACACTAGCTGGTGGGTCTTCACCTTACCGGCCTCCTTGGGCTCCGACATTCTCCTTGACTGGGTTGCCGTCCTCGCCGTCCTTTCTTCCTTTGTCTGTGGTTCTTTCTTGACCTGGGCCTTCTCCACCGGCGGAGTTGGTTGGAAGAACGGCCGCCACCACCGCGGTAGCGTCCCTATCCCCGGTGCGAAGGGGCTTCCCGTGTTTGGCAGCCTCTTTGCTCTGAGCCGGGGCCTTGCCCACCGCAGCTTGGCTGCCATGGTCGCTACCCGCCGTGCCACTCAGCTCATGGCCTTTAGCTTGGCCTCTTCGCCAATCGTGGTCGCCTCCGACCCGACCATTGCCAAGGAAATCCTCACCTCCCCGCACTTTGCAGACCGCCCTATCAAGCAGTCAGCCAAGATCCTTATGTTCTCCCGTGCTATCGGCTTCGCACCCAACGGCGAGTACTGGCGACTCCTCCGACGCATAGCCTCCTCCCACCTCTTCTCCCCCCGACGCATCCTCGCCCACGAGCCCGGCCGTCAGCTCGACAGCCATGCCCTGCTCTGGTCCATCGCCGTCGAACAGGCCGCCAAAGGGTTTGTCACTCTTCGCCCCCACCTCCAAGCTGCCGCCTTGAACAACATCATGGGCAGCGTCTTCGGGAAGAGGTACGACGTGAACGTGTACAACCATGAAGTTGAGGAGCTCAAGGCGATGGTCCGTGAAGGTTTCGAGCTGCTCGGAGCATTCAACTGGTCCGACTATCTCCCATGGCTGCAATACTTCTACGACCCCCACCGCATCCACCAACGCTGCGCTAGCCTCGTTCCCAAGGTCCGTGCCTACGTCAAGCGCATCATCGACGAGCACCGCGCCTCGAGCTCATCCATGACCGACAACTCCGACTTCGTCGACGTACTGCTTTCCCTACAGGGCGACGAGAAGCTCGCCGACGATGACATGATCGCCGTCCTCTGGGTATTTACCTAACATTCATTAATCATTCACCACTCAATCTTATAGCTTGCTTTTGCAATGAAAGGTGGTGTAACAGGGTTTCATGTTTTGTTTAATAATGTTGATATTTATATATATAAATAAATATATGTTATTGTTGTCAGGAAATGATATTTCGCGGGACGGACACCACTGCCCTTCTCATCGAGTGGTCGATGATGGAGCTTGTCCTCAACCCGGCGGTGCAAGAGAAGCTACAGGCGGAGCTCGACCTCGTCGTCGGCGCCGGTCGAACCGTCACCGACGCCGACATAGCCAACCTTCCATACCTCCAAGCCGTCGTTAAGGAGACCCTGCGGGTCCACCCGCCCGGGCCCCTCCTGTCCTGGGCCCGCCTGTCCACGTCAGACGTCCAGCTCAGCAACGGCATGCTCGTCCCCGCGCAAACCATTGCCATGGTCAACATGTGGGCCATCACCCACGACGAGAAAATCTGGGCCGAGCCGAACCGATTCAACCCGGACCGGTTCGTTCCGACAGCCGGCGGGGCCGACTTCGACGTCCGGGGCAGCGACCTGCGGCTCGCCCCGTTCGGTGCCGGCCGGCGGGTGTGCCCCGGGAAGAACATGGGTATGGCGACGGTGAACCTTTGGGTGGCCAAGCTGGTGCAGCATTTCAAGTGGGTTGCCTCTGAGAATGAGCCGGTGGAGCTGGGCGAAGTATTGAAGCTGTCTTGTGAGATGAAGAAGCCACTGGCCGCCGTTGCCACTGCAAGGAACGTCGTCTCGCCGGTTGCTGATCTCTAGTCTCGGTTCTGGTTTAGGGTCGGCCTAGTTGATCGTTTGGTTCGGGTTGCGTGCTTTTTAATAAAGGTGCATGTAAGTGTTTTTTGGCGAGCGAGCGAGTCTTAAAGAATTGTTTGGGTAGGGCCTTCGGGTTTTGCATTAGTTTTAGAGGGCCTAAGTTGCAAGCGAGAAATGTGTTGCGTTGTGTCTGCAAGTGTGGTAACTGTGTTCTCTGCTTTATTCAATACAGTAATGGAGTTTGTTTAATCTATCTTTTCTTATTGCAAGGTTCTCAATTGCCTATGTTATTGTTCCAAATACTATATATTATTGGAGAAGGCGATGAGAGAACAGACCGGTACATTTTTTCCTGGTCGTATGTTATGTAGTTGCAAGCGAGAAATGTGTTGCGTTGTGTCTGCAAGTGTGGTAACTGTGTTCTCTGCTTTATTCAATACAGTAATGGAGTTTGTTTAATCTATCTTTTCTTATTGCAAGGTTCTCAATTGCCTTTGTTATTGTTCCAAATACTATATATTATTGGAGAAGGCGATGAGAGAACAGACCGGTACATTTTTTCCTGGTCGTATGTTATGTAGGGATGTAATTTCAGAGGCATGATGAACATTGATCAATTGTTCTTCACGTTAAATATTTTTTTAATGAGAATATATGGCGCTAGCTAAAAGAACCCACCCATTAAATGTCTTTACGATAATTTTGTTATTTAAAAAATAAGTAATTTTTTTTACGATTCTCTGGTGACTCATTAAGTCCTTACAACAGTGGCTGTAATAGCTAGAAGCTTATTATTTACCTTTTCTAAAAACTTTAGAGTCAATATGTAGTCGAAGTTGTTAGCACCCGTAAGCATATTCATTTATTTATTTTCTTTTCACATTAAATTGGATTTTTTTTTCAGGGCAAAACGGGATGATTTAATTTGCTACGGAGAACAAGCCATGCAACTCTTCTGCAGCTACAAGCTCTGAAATTAGTGCTGAGAAAGACGGCGGACAGAGAACCACTCGAACGGGTACTACTCTTAATCGCTAGGTCTGCGGTTGGCGGCGATCATGCGTATATTTGCTGTCTGAGCGATCCTTTGGAGTATGAACTGTACAAATGCATGTTGGAGCACAAATTTTTAGTCTGACTTTGTACTCTATGAATCACATGCCATCGATTATGCCATCATCGATCATCCATTATACGCTTGGAAAAAAAAAAATGTCGCTTCTACATTTAAGTTTTAACATTTAGCACCGCTTCCAACTCCATCCTAGCCAATATTGATAATTAACCATCATATTAATTTGACCATAACAATTATGTAGCTTGTATTTTCAAAATCAAATATTACTTCTCATTGGAAAATTTTTTGGCTACTTTCCGATAGAGACGCAAGTGTTCCCAATCGCTGGAGGTTCAACTAAGGCGTTCCCATGGAGCCAAAATTGGTTCCAAATCATTACTTAACCCACAACTCACTTTGCCTCCCTTTTACCAAAAAAAAAAAGGAAATCATTTAACCTATTCAAAACTAACAGGTTAGCCAAAATCATTAGGGGATGATATAATAAATTTGCAATCAGTTAATTGATGACGTAGAAATACCAAATCAAAAAATAAATTTAATTAATTATAAATTAATTAAAAATATTTAGTATATAATACTAAATAAATGTACTAAAATAAAATATATAATAATCAAATAAAATAAGCTATCATTTTATTTAAATTTCTATCAAGGTCTTTTTTCTAAACCCTGTAGAAGACAAAATATTTTATTATTATTTTCTCACATATAAATTAAAAATTATAGTTATTTAATTTTATCGTATTTCTTTTATTTTATTATTACGAAATTTTCCACATCATCAATTAATTGGTTTTAAATTTATCGTGTCATTTGCCTGTTAGTTTTGAAAGTATTTTAATAGGATTTGGGTTAAGTGATGAATATGGGTAGAATTATTAAAGGTGGATAAGTTAATACTGGTTGTATTTGTAAATATTATTAATTGTAACTAATTAGTGCTCCGTTTCCAAGGTATAGAGGCAAACGACGCCAGCAGGGACTGGGGATTGGCGTCTTGAACAATGGCAATATTCTCTTCCCCTTTGATCACCACCTGCTGGCTGCTGCCGAATTGAGGGCGGCCAAGTGCGCGGCTCCAGTCTCTGCTCCAGAGCCAGAAGGAAAGAGCAAGTCATCACGTGCTTCATCTTCAGACCCGTCGTCTAGTCCCCGTCCAATCCTACAACTCTAATACCTGAACTCTATGACCCATAAACAGAAACCGGCTGGTCTGGGAAGGGACGATAGCTGTGGGGTAGTAGAACCAGGTTGTGGTGCAAACTCTGGCTTGGTTGCGAGGCACATAAAACGAGAGATGGCTGGGCCGGTAGCGTGGCAAGGAGAAGGGAACTGCGTGCAATCTCGTTAGTCCGCTGTGGCACAGATCCGCTCATAAGTGTTACTGTTTACTCCTTTTAACCGTAACTACTTTTTACCGCTGGCTCGGTCGCTCTCACTGGCTTTTTGCTTGATATGATCTTAGCTACTAGTACGGGCCAAGGTGATTCTGGTTCTGGTTGCCAGATCCTGTCTATGTACGAAAAGCTAATTAACAGTTCGAACATCATCTCCTATGCTTTGATATTTCCAAGTCGATGGATCACGCCATTGTGCTGCTACACCTGTGCTTGTCATCGCAAGGACGCCGTTGAGCATCTCATTTGCATGGTATCGACCAAGTCTTTTCCCCCTCATAATTTGTAGCTTCTTTCCTACCCTGCTGATCTTTTAGGGTTTGATTTTGCTTTTTTTATGCCGCTACTAGCAGTGCTAATCTTGTAATAATAGAACCACATTCGATCTCTTATGAATACTAACCCCACGATGATTCTTTGATAACCATCACGATCGCTTCTTTCAAGAACGATGAGTATGGCAAACCATCAAAGTGGAGGTAGTAGCTAGACGAGCATGGCCTTACGTGTGTGGATTGGGTTTTGAGGTGGTATATCGGGCAGCGTCTCAAGGAGAGGACGAAAAGAGTAAATAAGAAACAAACAAATGGTCACAGAGTCACAGCTAGCGGGGAGACAGTTGGCGTCCTCCTTGCCGGGGAAGGAGGCAATAGTAAAACAAAGGACATCTGACCACTGCTAACTTTGTACCTCCTCACTGGTTCTTCTTGCCACATATGTAGTTGATGGGACTCAACCCAATCTGATTCTACTTGGCTCTGGCGACCTTTTTCTCATCATTATCGTCAAATCATATAGTTTTGTTATTGCTTGAAAAAAACCAACAAAAGTACATAGCATGTTTTGTTATTTACTTCTAAAAAATGCAAGTCAACGGTTCTAGAGCTTAGTCAAATAGTTGATTGCCGACCTGTTTAGTATATCGTCTTATGTTTTGTTTTTCTTTTGTAGTTCTAATTGGTTTATTTTTGTGGTTCTTACGGGCCTCCTCAAATTTGGCAAAATACTAAGATTATAGTACTTTCATTAGCTAAAAAGGGCTTAATTTTTTTTTAAGTATGTTCGTCTTGGATTGTGTTTGAGTCAATTATATTTAAATTCAGCTATGTTTCTTTACCATTTTCAAGTTTATATAAAAATTTTGAAAAAAAATTATATGAGATCAAAATAATATTATATAAGTTATTATTGTGTTGACCAAAAAATTTTGATATTGTTTTGTACCACCTGGTTGTATTACGGTATAATGCATACAACCTTTTAACCTGATATCGTTTAAATTTTTATACCATTTTAATTCATATTAATTGTTTAATATAAAATTGTAAAAAATTTAATTTTTTGTTAAAAATCTCGGTATTATAACTAATATTTAATATAAATATTAATGATAAAATAAAATTTTTATATTTAATATTATTCATAATTTTAGAATTTGGTTGAACTCGTTTCAACCTGGTTAAACCAAATTTATTTGTACTATAGACAAATCTAATATGTTAACCGAAAAAAGTATTTAAAACTATAATATTGACATTTATGAGAAGAGTGAAGCCAAGTTGAATATTTTGTGGTGGAGTAGCTAATAAGCCAAGATAGCTCTATAAAATATTATAGCTCATAGTTTAGCAGCTTCTTCTTGTCGACACTTGTATAGATATAATGGGGAACCTCTTTGTATGTTTTTAGTTTTGGTATATATATATATATACCTTGAAAAATAAAAGGCAAGCTAGCTATATTTTCAGTTCTCATCTAGCTATTAGAAAAAGGCTGACATGGGCATTGTCGTAATGGGCCATACGTACTTTTCGATCGAGGCCCATTCTATATCATATTTAGGCCCATTCAATTATACATTATAATTACGCATAATCTCATTGGTAGTTTTTTTTTACCTTAGTTTTATACATCATATTTAGGCCCGTATGAACTTATCAATTGGCCGGAAAAGTTTTTTAGAAAAGGTTTATATCATTTAGAAGAGTTATATCCTTTATAAAGCAACTCCTTATAATTAAGAGGGTGCTATGTACCCGTTTAAATTCAATGAAGAACAAAGAAGGGGTTTAGATAAATCTGACGTAAAATTTTTTCCCACTATTAGTGGCTGGGGGATTCCACCAATTAATTATTGCATGCTTAAGTTAGAAAAGAGCAGAACATAAGGAAGTGACATATGGTTTAAAAAAATTATCGATGGAAATATATAATATATGCATATGCATGCTGCTCTCAATATAATGCATTTTGAAATCCTCAACTATCTTCATCAACTTACAAATGCAGATGCCATCTAGTGCAAGCGTTCAACTGCATTAATAATTATTCACATCGACCATTCAATTTCAACATGTGTGAACAGTAAATGAATTAAGATCAAATTTGCTTGGATCAGCAAGGAGGCATATATGGAGGAGGAGTTTGCAGACGTGCTCTTACTCTCTTACCACTCTTCACTATGAGTACAGTGTTCATACCCCAACTCAGATGCCGCTCCAAATGGCAGTGCATGAACCAGACGCCTTTAAGAACACAAACCCACAAAACTCTCATCAATCCATGCACCAAAATCAATAATAATGAACTGTATGTGATTAGATAATAAACATGGTACCAGGATTGTTTGCTCGGAATCTTAATGCAACCCATCCATTCTTGGGAACTCCCACCGTGTTCATCTCAGGGGGATCAACAAGGTTGTAGTTTGCCGGATCTTTCTCCCTGTCATAGTTCCCAAATCCCCATCCAACCACGTAGAAGCTGTAACCATGCAGGTGCATGGGATGATTCTCCCCGTCTACCAAGTTGGTGCCTTGCATGGCAATTTCAATATTAGCATTGTGCTTCAAAAGCCTCACCTCGGTGGCTGGTCCTGGAGTAAGAAGGTAGTCCGGAAACTCATCGGCTGTGAAGTTATAGAACCTGGGTGGCTTCTTCGGGAAATGGTTACCAAACACTCCATTTATTCTGTAGTAGTAAGCTTCAAGTAGGTCGATCTCTGGGGTGACAAAACTGATGTTGTTCAAGCTTGAAGAGAGCCTAGTTCCGTTGGGTCCCTCGCAGTGCTTAGTAAGGCAAGGCAATGTGTTCACCGATACTGTGATTAAAAGGCGTTCGTTTATTGTCATTGGTACGTCAATGGGGTGATCTTCACTAGCCAAACTCCTCAGCCGTCTAGTGAACTTGGTTGCAGCATTTGTATCATTGTTGGAAGGTAAGGAAGGAAGCCATGGCCAGGAAGAGAAGTGACAGCAGGAGTTTTCTGATCTTGGAGTGACATACTCAACAATAGCGGTGGTGGTGGTGTTATCAAAGCTCACATTTGTTCCGCTAGAGTAGGCTGTTGCGGCCATGTAGTATCGATCATCTGGATCTTGATTGGCTTCTAGTAGAACATCCATGGTCTGGCCAGGAGTGATCATAACGTAGCTAGTTCTCAATGGCTTCGTGTAGCTAGCATCAATGCCGACCACTGTGAGTCGGTGCTTTGCTACTGAGAAAAAGAGTTCATCATTTAAAGCAGCGTTTATCACTCGGAGGAGGTAAGTCTTGCCTCCTTTAACTAGCATTCTAAAGGTCCCTGTAAGGATTTAGATATTGGGTCATGGATTCTAATTATGATCAATCCAAAAGTGCAGAAAATGTGAAAATTAATGGAAAGATGGAAGAAGAGAAGTTTTTACCAGGCTTGGAACATGGATAGAGATCGCCGGGCTGCCCATTTATCGTGAAAGCATCAGAAACATTAGGTACTCCTCCATATTTAATGGTTTCTTCGAGCACCTCATTTACATCTCTCCTCCACCACTCACCTACAACATCAACAAGAGTTACAGACGTTCAAGAGAGCGAATTGTCGGTACATCTTTTTCCCAAGGAAAGGAGTTAGTTAAAAAAGCTTCATTTTCTATTGAGCTAATAAGATCACAAGCTCTTATAAAAGAAGGCTTTAAATCAGGGACTTGAATTACAGCAGACAGTCATATTATTCCTAGAGGCTTGAATGGCTAATGTCACCTTCCTCAATCCAATTGCTGTTGGTGAAATCGTCATATATCTAGGTAAATAGTTTGCATGAAAAGCAGAACTAATCGGAACGTGAATACAGAGATAAGTATAAATCAGAAAAATTCTTAGAGACCTAAAATTATTGGGACTTCGTTGTAAGGCTCTGGGAAGGGGTAGGAGGTGCCAGGTTTGGGGCGGATGATGATAGCCCCATGAACAGTTGCACGGGTCCAATCACTGTGAGCATGCCACCAGAGTGTTCCTTCTTCATTCGAAAATATGATCTTGTAGATGAAGGAAGATCCGGGGGCAATAGGGCATTGAGTCACATACGCCGGCCCATCTGACCATGGATTTCTTGGTTGCTTCACTCCATGCCTGGCATTTGCTACCTTCTCAGAAATAGTTTGAAGACGATTGTCACAATATATCATGCATGTCTTACCAGTGTAGCGTGATGTTTTCATTGCCTCTGTTATACACCTTAACATACGCTGTTTCTCCTTTGAAGACGTGCAAAATGGGTCCAGGAAATTGTCCGTTCACAGTCAGGATTCTCTTAGTATGGCATAGTCTTCTGTATGCAACTTCTCTTACCTTCCATCAAATTATGCACTTCAAGTAAGCAGTTTATTCGTTACGGTTGTCAACAACTTTGTTTCCTTCATATGGATACGCATGACATTATATATATGTACGTTTGGAAAATATCCGATAATGTTCCTATGATCATAGCATGCATGGGAAGTGAACTTACGATGTATTCTTCATAATATAACTTCTCTGCAAGAGCCAAATAAAGTAGCCAAAGTAGAAGCATGAGGCACATAGTGATCTGATCCACGCGAAAAATTCTGCTTGGCGCCATTTCGCAGCTTAGTGAATGTAGCTTCGACGATTTGATGACCTCTGGATCTGATCTATATCACTCCCTTTTCAATATGATCACCTTTTATATTGTTATGCATCCTTATCATATTATCTTCTTGAGCCTTGTTTTCCTCCTCTTGATCTTCTCTTCACGTCTCCGATCTCCGGCCCTTTGGAGGAATGCAAACTCAATATTGGTCCACATCAAGCACCGGCTTACCTTCTGACGTACCCCTATCTTTGACACCTTCATTTCGTTATTGGCAAACCTGGAAATTGCTTCGAATAAAATTTAGTATGAGAACTTCGTATAAAAAAAGAGAGCTTGAATATAGTACTCTGGAAAATGGCAGTCTGGAAAAGTAGTTGGCAGGGACCATAGAAAAGATGAAGTGCTCTAAAGTTAGTACCAGTGATTAGATGGATAGAATGGATCAGATGCAAAGGCAAGAGCTAGCCTGGTGTGAGGTGATGCTGTTTACAGCACATTATACCATATTTACAGAGAACGATTGAATTGAGCTACCAACTGATTAGAAGCATTTTCAAGCAAGATATAATCTCAAATGGGCACACCCCTCCATCTCTGACAAGGAATTGTTGCTAAGTGGGTTGACTTATTTAATACAATCTTCTCACTCTGTAGTCACCAATTAATTCCTTTTCAGGTTTCTAGCGGGTAGTACAGAATACAGTTAATGGCTATCACTCTAACCATATGGTATTCGGATTCCAAATCAGCAAATTATATTTTTCGGGCATTTCATTTATCACCAGTAATACATGAACAGCCTAGTTGTGAAAAAAATAGTGCATCCAACTTCCCAGATCGAATTTGAGCTTGTGCTAAGCTGTTCCTTCTTGCTAGACTCAAAAAGGTCTGAACTAGTAATATTCTGTGGGCAAGACGGCGACTGTGTCCTAATCAAGTTCAATCGTCTAGCGAAACAAACAAAAGAACATCATTATAATAAGCAGGGAAAGATTAGCTTGACGCGCATTGTAACGTCTTCTTTGATGATAAAACCTAAAGTGACACTCCGGCTCTGACCAGCAGCCAAATTTGAAGCACAAGGATCTGTTGGGTTAATCCTACATTCATTTGGACGCAACCGGTGACTTGTATATAGGCTAATGGGAATGCCTTAATTCTTAAGCTAGCTTTTGGATTAATAGAGGCCCATGAACCTGTTATAAGTCACTTTTGGGCCCGAAGGGCTCAACAATTGGTATCAGAGCCATTGGTTAATTTTAGTATGCTCTGTGGTTGCGGTTTATACTGATCTTCTACATCAGAAAAAATTATCCTTGAACTCTTGGTTAATTTTAGTATGCTCTGTGGTTGCGGCTTGTGCTGATCTTCCATATCAGAAAAAATTTTCCTTGAGCCAGTTGGCTTTCCGCATTGAGAGCTATTAAATAGACATTGTAGCAGAAATGGCAGAAGCATCCACATCGAAGGCAAGAGCTTCTTCATATTCAATTTTGGGAAGAACTGTTGTTACAAATCAAAGATTTGCTGTGGAGATTTTTAATGGTACCGGTCATTTCGGCATGTGGCAAAGTGAGGTTCTAGATGCCCTCTTTCAACAGGGTCTAGACATTGCTATTGAAGAAAAGAAACCAGATGATGTTGAGGAGAAAGAATGGACGACACTCAATAGAATGACATGTGGTACCATTCGAACGTGTCTTTCTAGAGAGCAGAAGTATGCTTTTTCTAAGGAAACTTCTGCAAGCAAATTGTGGAAGGCACTCGAGGAGAAATTTTTGAAGAAAAGCAGTCGGAACAAGCTCTATATGAAGAAGAGATTGTTCCGCTTCAATTATGTTCCTGGTACCACTCTAAATGATCATATTACCAGCTTCAATCAGTTGGTAACTGATCTGATGAATCTGGACGTGA
>JAVDBV010060168.1:0-17569 GCA_032619315.1 Piper longum
CCCATCCCCCTCCGCTCGCACCTCCAGCCCACCACCACAATCGGACATGGGAGATATCAGAAGATTTTTTTGACAGTATTTCTTCATCGCCATTGTGATTGAATGTCGGCAAGTTCAAACTGTTATCTGCTAAAATTAGTTCAGTTTTAAACTCACAATGTTTTTAAACATTAAAAGGAATAATGTTTACCAAGTCCTTTTGGTTACAAGACAATGAAAGAAAGTGAAAATCCAGATTAGAAAAAATAAAAAGGATAATTGTTAACAATTTTTTAGATAAGAAGGAAACCATTTCTGTTCGAGTTTGGACAAAAAAATATTGATTTCCATGTCATAGTTAGTTATTAAAGGCTTAACCATAATAATAAAATTGACCATGAAAATTGTAAGTAGAGAAGCAGATCCCAACCGAAGTTGGCTGTCAAAATGTAACAGAGTTTGTGTTTAATTATTAACTTCCAATTGGCCAGCGAATCTTTCCTTTGGCCATCTAAAAGCTATTTAGTGTTTCTACCATTTTCGTTTGTTTGAAGAAGTAAAATGGTTTATGCTAGGACTCGGTTCATTTATATTCTGCACGCTTAAGGTTATAAAAGACATCAGTGAAACTACGGCATTGGCATTATGATTAACCAACAAGGTTCAATTAGCGAAGAAACCACAAGAACTTTTTGTCCGCAGATTACAAACTCATACCTTTTCACTCTGTCTTAGGAAATTGAAAATATTTTGGATCATTGAAGAATTTGACAATCGTTTCAGCCTTGTCTGGCGAAAGATCTGTATTTTCTAGAATGTAATTTTTTCATGCTCTGGATACGGCTTCAATTGAACCTACTGCTTGTATCAGCTGGAACAGGAACATAAATTTTAATCATCAAAAGCAGTATTCTAAAAACAAGGACATAGAGTTTAAAAAATGCACAACTATGAAAAATCATTCACAAATTTACATGCACAGTAATAGAAAATGAACCCTTCACAGAATTGACACCAGACTAAAACAACAGCAGCACTTAGCATATACAGCAGCACTTAGCAAATCCACCCCCTAACACTTGAAACGAATTTTTTTTTATCCTTACAGATTTTTGTTAAGAAAATCAAACAGCTCCTATATCTTTGCAAATTGACAGCGGGACAAACTGCCAATTGTCCTAGTTTGTGTTTGAAAACGCATCCTTATGGGTATGTTCACGAACAGAATTAGAAAAATAGTGTTTTTAAATGCAAATCACTAAAAATACATGAATATTTCTAGTCATTCTAGCCAACAATGAAGTACTACAAGAACATTCCCACTATGCATGTTGCAATAACAAATGAAGATTCAGAATTAATTCAGCCTCAAGGAATGAAGGAAATAGATATTAAAATGATCTCGGAATGAATATTCATCAGAAGACCTAATACTGGAAGCATAAACCAATTCCATTTTCCAGTATGAAACTAAGGATTATAATTGCATTGTTGCAACTAAATTCAATGCAGGAGGGGAGATAATGCAGAAAATTTACCATGTTTGCATCATGATTTTCAATTCCAGGCACAGATGTGAACACCGATGTAAAATTTTCCATCAATTCCGCGGGGCGGCAGGATTTGGGGGGTTGACCGATGAGGCTGCCAATGGTGCCTACTAGCTCATGACGCAAAAAGTAGAGGTATCTATTGGGTTTATCTTATATCAGTCGTAAAGGGTTTATCTCACATCAATCATAAATAATATTAATAAATTATATATATTAATGAAAAGGCTTTATTTTTTAAGCTAGTTGTTGCAAGTTTTTTTTTGTCTATAAGGCCTAACATTAATATCAGAGCCGGGTCTATATAGACTAATAATAGTATCAGAGTCATGTAAGTTTTAGTATTTACCTACGTCGGTTGTAGATATTTCTTTCGTCGGTGAATGTGTCCGTGGGTTTTGTCCGATGATTATGAGAAATTTGTCAGGCGATGATTCCCAACAATAGTATCATAGCGATTTAGATTTTGGTATTTGTTTACGCCACTTATAGATGTTTCTTTCGTAAATTTTTGGCGCTTGTAAATATCTTTTTTGTGGGTCTCTTTTGTGAATTTCGCCTGATAATTTAAAGAATGTTTGTTAAATGATAATAGTTTTGTGGACGCCCGATATAAGAAAGAAAGTTGTTAAATTTATCTCATATCGGTCGTAAATAAATTAATAAATTGTATATAATCTAATTGGAAAACCGTATAATTTTTGAATTAAGAGATGTTAACTTTAGATAAGGAGAGATCAATAAATTTTAATACAAGTTCATTTTGGCCCATCAGGCCCAACAGTATCAACGGTATAGTGTGGCCCAGTTGGTCGTTGGAGAGGCGGCCCGGCAGTCCAAGGTCGAGCTTGGCCAGCACCAGCTGGCAGCAGGCGCCGCGAGATCGAGCACTGTCCGCAAGAGGCGGACAGAGAGGTCGGAGGCGGTGGGGCAGCACCGCGGCATTGCTCGAATATGGTAGGGTAGAGCTTGACCATGGCAAGGATAACTTGGCTGCGGGAAGGAGAGGTAGGATCTACATTCTTGAGGATGCAAAGGGGAAGGTAGTGGTGGAACTTGGAGAGGAGTAAAGTTTAGAGCTTTTTGGCAAAGAAGAGCTTGCTGTGCTTGACGACATGCTGAGGCCTCATGGCGGGGCTGTGTGCGATCTTTAACTTGGCGGTGGAAGGGAGAATGGTTCTCTTTAAGACTTGAGACATGGGAGGAGACGGTGGACGGTGGTGGTGAACCGGCTTTGAGAGGAGGGAAGACGGGAGTGTGGGTGTTGATTGCAAGGGTAAAATTGATTTAAAATAGGGAAGCCGTATATCTACCGTTGAAATTTAATCTGATGGATGAAAACAAAAATATCTCATTTAAGATTAAAACAGCTGCACCTCACCTTAATTTTCTCCATATAATCAATGAGTATCAAAGATGAGCATGCCAAATCATCAGTACTAACATCTAAATTAATAATACACCATGGGTAATTAAAAATAAGAGAGAAATCAATGAATGAAAGTCAAGCTTGGGCATTTAAACAAAGATTTAATATACTATATTGTTGTTTTTTGAACGTCCAATATTAAGGAATAATGTCAAATAAATTAGGTTACCTTTTAAGTAGATAAACCTAATAAATTCATATAAGATATTTTGTATATTTCCCTGGAGAAGTCTTATTATTTATCTATAATAAATAATGCCCCTTATTTACTTTCACGTTTTTATTGGAAAAAGGAATTAAAGTTTTTTCGATGGTACTTTAAAGATTTTATATTTGGGGTTTTCCTTTAATCTTTTCTATTTGTGAGTAGGGGTGTAAACGAGCCAAGCTTACTTGTGAGTTTTTTTATGTTCGGCTCGGCTCGTGCTTATTAATTTTATGCTCGAAAAAATATTCGACTCGAAATATATAAACTCGTTGAATAACGACCAGAGCTTGAGCAAATAAGTATTTGACTCGACTCGGCTCAAAACTCAAACTCGAAAAAATATTCGACTCAGTTCGGCTCGTAAATATTATTGAGGTCACATTGAATTTATATAGTGTTAAAAAAAATTTGATCATATATAAGTCGAGAACATAAATATTTGTTAGGCTCGAGCTCGACTGGAGGTTAGCTCGAGCTAGGCTTGAACCAAGCTCAAATACTATAAATTTTAGAAAAGCTCGGCTCGGCTCATTTTATATCGAACCAAACTCAAGCACATCCCTACTCATTTCTACTCAGCTCGTTTACACCCCTATTTGTAAGTGATTAAATTTATGAGAATGTCTTCGATTTATTTATTTTTGTTGTTAGGTACACACTCTAATTTTATATTTTAATTAATCTTCATATATGAAGAACATGATGGAATCAAGGGCAAACATTAGGAACCAGTATTAAGCAATAATCTATTAAATTGCGGTAGATGCATTAACTCACTTTTTGCTAAAACCAGCTCAATCTTACGTATTCAGGTTACTTAAATCTTCTCAACTTATCCGGCCGAATCATCCTTGCACCTTTCAGATCTGCTCCGCATAATTAATAATTTTTTTAATGACGTGCACTAAATAATTATATGAAGTGCACTCAATAATAATTTTTTTGATGACGTGCACTGAATAATTAACTGTGCAAATAACTGGGAGCATTACTTATTCTTATGATAGAAATTATGATCAATACCTTTCTATTGTTAAGAGTGCTTCTGTAATTACCCTAAAATGGTTGACCAATTTAATAATTTATTAACTGTCCCGAATTAAATAGAACAAAAATAACGAATAACTTATTCATATTGTAAAGAAAATGATGAAAAACCCAACTAATTTATCTGAGTTAACTTTAAATATAAATGACAATGATAAATTTATTGATCAAATATTATTTTTTTATAATTATAAAACACTTTTTTGTCTGAACATTAATCTTGAAACTTTTAATTATCAAAGTATATGATCTTATATAATTTAAATTATTTATTTACCTATCTCATATTTTTATCTCATATTTTTATGTTATATATGAGTAAAAAAGTATTTAAGAGAACATTAACCAACTGTAAGACCTTAGAGCTAAGCCAATATAGTTGGGTAAGGCCAATCACCTTTAAACAATTCACCCACCTATTAAATATATTCATGACAATTTCATAATTTTAAAATTGGGTAATCTTATCTATGTTTCTCTAATTATTCATTCAGTAGCAATAAGATCTTGCAGCAGCTTATTTTCCCATTAGAAATAACTTGAATTCTAATCAACTTAATTTACGACAAAAAATGGTAAATACTTAATCATATATTAACCGATTAACCAACAATAAAAAATGATAACTGAGCTATACAAAAACCTTATTATCGTGGCTAATAACTTCATTAATAATAATTTTTAAATAATAAATAATTATAGTAATGACATCGAACCATAATAGAACCATTTAACCGCATCCACACCAAGACGTACCGCCATTTACATCCCACCCAAGATCCTTCAAGTCAACTGCCCATAGTTTAGCCATGCTACAAGGGCAGCCTTGGGTTTTTGCCTTCGACGTAACTCGTCATGATAGCAGTAAAACCTGATAACCCATTCTCCCAATATCATCCATGCACGTCAAACGTTCTGAAACTATTGATCCACGGCTTAAGCAGAAAGAGGAGGTTCAGAAAACTGTAGCTAACCAAACTGAATCTAAACTATGCTACAAATCAGCTGCATTGAAACATAATTCAAAACTTGTAATACATATTCTGTGAGCCCTACAATTTACATGGCTACCTAGTGATGTACAAAGAAAGGATCCCGCACTTTCAGCAGTAAAACATAACCCTCTTAACCTTATCCTTCACTGCAGGTAGTTGTTTAACACATCCATTGGATGCAGTATTGGCCGATCGACTGGCTCGCGATGTTTGTTTCTCCGGCACTTCTGGCTCCATGTAAAATCGGGCACGAAAAGCAGCCAAGTGAGCGTAGTAGGCCGGAGGAACTGAAAAAAAAAAAAACACAGATCAGCCAAAAAAGTTCTTATAATCTGATAGTAAAAGCAGATACAATGGCAATAAGCACACATTTATCAATATATTAATTTAGGGAGAAACGATTATCAACCAAGTTAGTAGGTGTATGTGAACTCAGATCAACCAAACAAGTTCTTGTCATTGGGACAGACATAAAAAACTTACCCACAGAAACAGACCTGGTACACCGAGCATACCTGCAATGCAGTTAATTTATTTTAGCAGAAAGTAGATAAAAAGAAATATTAAGATGATTATACAGAAGACTTCACGTATAACACAAATTGTTTGTCAACGACTGCATTTCGTCTGCGGTGAAATTGTTCTCATCCCAAAGGACATGATAATGAGCTGGCCTGCTGGTTCCCTGCGGGTTATGAGAATATTGGAGTTAAAACACTTCTTATCAATGCCAACAAACTCGAGAGAAAAAACTCGTTTGCATAACAACACCTTAGTAAAAAAGTATCAAGGTGCTTTCTTAGATAAGGAGCCTAACCTGGATTCCAGCATGACTACAAAGGTAGAAGTCAAATTCAGTAGGATGGCAAATCTTAGAATCCACCACAGTGCCTGTAAAATCCCACCTTTGTAAAAATACAGAAACAATTTCCACAATTTTTCAGTGCCTTATTATGACCGGACCGAATTGTACCCGGCAAAATGTTGCCACTCTTATCAATGCTGCTCCTGTCCTTATGGTTGTTTGCAAAAAGCCTTGTGTGATGACGCTTTTGCACAATTACAAATGTCACTGGAGGTTGGTAATTCGGCTCAAGTGAAGCACAAGCCTATAAGCAACAAGGAATACCTACATTTTACAAACACGTCTCAAATGCACACAGATTGTATCAGCCATTAACATTACCTTCCGGATGGCATCCAATTCATACAACAGGACTTGATAAAATTGCCCTTCACTGACACCATCCCTATAAAAAAAAATACAGAAAATACAAGTGGGTTACTAACAGGAAAAGGAAGAAACTGCAGTCTTTTCAAGTGCAATGAGTATATTTGCAAAATGCTAACTAATGTGAAATACAAAGCTGTTCGTCAACACCTGTAAAAGATGATTCGCAGTGGTTTCTGTCCAGTTGCCTTACGAAATGAAATTAGCAGCTCCCTAAACATCATATAATTGGCAGCTAGCATTAGATGCTGATAAAAAGCCTCTACAAATGAATTTCACTAGTTTTAATTGACTATGAGTTGCAATATTTAAAAATTATATCTCGGACACTAACATCACTTAAATGCATGGCGTTCACTAACTCACTAAAGCTAAAAGTGAAATTTAGTTAGCAACATAATTTACATCAACAAATTAACTTGAAACATTCTATGACAAAGAATAGACACATTCCCAAACATGTACGACATCCCTCTCCATATGCCCAAAAATAATTATTCTCCATATAAAACGTTGTGAAATACACACCTGATCATGCCACCAGCAACAGTACCCCTTTGAGGATCTTGCCAGGTTTTGAACAAGTCTTGGATGAGCTCCTGCCTATGTGCTTGAGCACAAACCAAGCCAGCATACTTTGTAACTTCAGGCCAATCTTGAGAAGCTACAACCTGAAACAAAACATGTAAATTAAACCACAAGCATCCAACACATCTGGAAGAACAAATATCTTACACAAACGTATCTGCAGTAACAAATATTACAGCTGCAATAGACGGACTAGAATCTTCTCCCGTCTCTGGATGTGTCACATCTGCCCCAAAAATGATGGTAGGTATGTCACTAACTAAAGGAATTCTCCAACTTAATGCATCCACAAGTACTGTATTCCTTCCTCCCATCTGTAGATAGCAAAAGAATGAAACTAACGTTTAAGCTGAATTGGTTGCATTATATCAAAAAAGTGTTAATAAACCAACAAAATAGTCTAATGAGTTAGGCATAACAAGCTTCACTTTTAACTCGTACTTTGACATTAATTTTCAGGGACACATTTGCAAGGTACTGCTTGCTTATTCTGAAAACATGTTTCGTAAGGCAACATTGTGAAATCAATCCCAAGTCTGTTTCACATATCCGCTTCAAATCACCTGAGTATGAAGAATAACAACACCTATTCAGCAAGACCTTACCAACGACAAGTAATAATTAGATAAAACCTAAAAAAATAAAGCATTAAGCCATTGACCATATAATGAGCCATTATTGTCAGGAAGAATAGCCAAAAGAAGCTCCAGTTCTTTTCCTTTGAGTTTGCTCATTGCAGTATTATAAACATACTTGAGGGCTTTCTCTACTTGGTCTGGTTTTGCGGAGTAAATAGGAATAACAGCTTCACGGTTAAATTCCTGCATATAAATACTTAGCTCTTCAAGGAACAAATGAGAAAACCAGTTCAGGACCATGGGAACTTATCCCTGGAAAAGACACACAGAAGCACATCTAAAAGCTAAAACAAACAAATGATTACCATGCCTGAGACTTGACACATCTGTGCCAATTCCTGACAGAAACCACGAGCAGTGCTTTCTTGAACACCACGTGAGAAGTTAATGCAAGCCCAATAGTTAACAGTGCTCCCATTAATCATTTTCTGCATATATAAAAGAATATTTTTAAAAAATTGTTCCTTCAAATTATTGATAGAAGCACAATAACAGGAAGAAGTGACTTAAACCAAGTTACCTTATTCATCATATTCCACTGACCAACCTGGGGCAAGCAATCTTTTTCTTTTCCAGTGTCATGATATTTCAGCTTAATTAAAACATGAGATAGCTATCAGTAGTCAACAGAGAAATATAAATGAACTAAACGAACTCATTATATTTCACCTAAAAAGCATCTTTTATGCAGACATACCCAAGGGGCAGGAAGAACCCGGGCTTCAACAGAAGCAAGTTTGTCAGTAATGTTGATACCAAACTCCTTAGCATATGGATCTTGATCATAACCATTCTGGTGAACTGTCTGGTAGAAAGAATAACTATAAATAAACTGTTCAATTATATGGCCACACTAAATGATCAAATGCAACTACGCAATGGAGAACGGTTATTCTCGTGAAAACGATGAAGCAGATCTTGTCCACTCATTGTCAGGGTGAGTACATTGCATTTTTTTTTTCCAAAGCAATTTCATATTACTAACTGGCAAAATAGTTTGACTAATTAATAGAGAAATCTCAACCCAAAAATCACATTGGAAGGATTGGAAGATAACCTGTAAAATGTCCATTTCTTGCTCCCTTGGTCTCTGACAAGTGACTTTCAGCAGTGATGTTATCTGCTTTTCATTCAACCTCTTCGTATATCGTTGACCCTCAACAATCTTACAGGCCTGTAGCACAAAATGCTGAATAATATGTATATGGATATGGAAAAAACAAAAGACCAATAAGAGCACCAAACTGACCTCCATTGGCAAATAATTTGCTTTTTTCTGATTTCCAACCTGAAGGCAAGGCAGATGAGGATATTGAATGGTAAAACCATATACCTCTTTAAAATATTCAACTACAGATTTCATGTTCATTTGCTCATCAACGGGGAATCTGCAAATAAAAACCCTAATGAAACACAATGAAAACAAACATTTATTTTCAATGCATTATATTTAACTAGCATTACCATATATAGTGTTTTTATTGCAGTAAAATTTCAACGTAAAACATTTTGATGCACGACCTTTTGAAAAGTAATAAACTCCACGGACTGTGTATTACATTATTGCTAGGCATAATCCTTTTAAATAGCACTTAAAGCTAACTTGTGATGTGGAACAAGTCCAAGTTAATGCAAAGTAAGAATAATCAGTCTAGTAACCAACTTGGAGTCATTATTAAGAATTCCAACTTTAAATTAGCTGTTATCAACACAAAAATAGGAGGTTCCATGGTGAATTACAGTTAAAGCTGTTCTCCGTTTACATGTCTCGCTTACAGGCAATTTCCCTACCTCTATAGGTCCAATGTCCATCAATAGGCCTCAAATTTTCCCATGCATGCTCTTCCAGCTAATATGCATTAGCATGGGAAATATTCTCCCACTTATTGTGGAAGCACTTTTAGCAATCTATATGCATTTTCTGTGATGATAGGAAACGCTTAAATAAACTTCATACATCAGTTCTCTTGTAGGTTGTGAAGTCAACCCTGAGATTCGGTACTTCCGCCTAACACTGCCTCTGTGTGTGACCTCAACTTTCACTCCTCTGAGAGCTTTTTTCACCTGGTTTAAGAAAACGGATGTCAAGCATTGGCATAGTCTAAAATTTTAAAAGAAGACTACAAAATGGATGCATACCTTAACACGATCGGCATCTGATAATGACCTAGAGGATATATCCTTTCCCAAAACTTGAACGACAAAATCAACTACAGGAAGTGGTTCTATAAAAGCAGTTGAGGACATGTCTGCACCATAAAAATGAACTAAGTCATTAATTGCAAAATCAATTGAAAGGGGCGCATAGGTTTAATTTTACTTCAAAATGTCAAGGCGATATCAGTCCCCTATAAAAATTAAATGGCGGACAACGTCAATGGGGGAGATGATGTACCAATGTTAAGCGACAACCCCATTTGGGTGGGCCTTATACTCTGGTAAAAGCCACACCATGATTGCAATCCCTCACCCAATCTCTGTGGTTTTCTTATATCAGGGGAATAGAAAGACCTTCCAACTGGTAAATACCTGTGGACACATGATAGCATTATTTTTCATAAATTCTAGCCAGTATCACTCCCTAACATTAAATCCGACGAAAAAAAGTTACCTCTGACTTGAAATCTCCCTCAGCACAATGTCAAGAATCTGTAGTGTATCTTGGGGAGCGTCAGCTTGCTTACCGGCTAAAAACTGACGCAAGTGGTACAAGTCCGCCCTTGCGGCATACTTGATCACCACAAGAAACTCCCTCTCTCTAGAAAACGCATATATCATGGTGTCGTTTACATCGAGAGATTACCATGCAAGCATTAAATTATAAGGGTTATGGGACAAGAAGTCCTTACCGTACAATGCTCATTCCGTCTTCATCATCAACAAGCTTTATATGAAACTCTTTCGAAAGAAATGGCAAAGCCCCAGCAGTGTACAGGCTCTTCCTCCCATCATAAGCAGGCAGCCTCGTCCCCAACGAGCTCTCCCGATGAAGCTTAACCAACTGGGCAATGATAGCTCTATTTGTAACACGAGACGACACTTCGGGGGTGATCATCACCTTCCAAATCCATTCCAAAGCATCATAAACCAATCCACGCTCAAGCTCATGCTCAAGCTCATCCATTCTAGTTAAACAAACTTACATCGTACTGGAACAAGTCTTTGTCCGGCAAGCCGGCGAGAAAATGGTTGGCCTTGACGATGCACTTGGTCCCCGCCTGCCCGCACCCAGGCCGCCGATGGAACGCAATGCTTTTGGTCGAAACCGGAGGAGCAACTACGGCACGGGATTCCACCGGCTGCATGGCCACCTCCTCGATCTGGGCACGCTTCCTCCTCCCGCCACCCTTCCTCTTGGAAACACAACTCTTCTTGGCATCCGGCAACGCAACCTCGCAGCAGCCCGGCGGCATCATCTGGTTCATGGAGTTGTGCAGCGGCTTCTTTGATACCACATGCCTCTCCGGCGGATCCTTCATCTGCCTGTGAGGCATTTCGGCAGCAGAAAATTTCGCAGAAAGATTGAAGCTTTTGATCCACTCTACTCAAAAAGCTCTAGCTCTGGCAGCTTCACCAATCCTGCAAACAACGCGCATATAAAAATAAAAGAATATCACATAAGCTACAAGAACACCAAAGAAAAAAAAAAGACTCTTCAAAGTTTGAACTCTTGACCACTGGATCAGTAGCTTCCACGGTTCCACCAACACAAACACATCAAAAAAGGGCATGGTTGCAACAGATAGGTAGAAGAAAAAGTTGCCGTGGGAGGGGGAGGCCCAGGTGCACGAACCAGATCATAAAAGATGAAGAGGGAGGGCTGGCGTGATGGAAAGGGCAGGGGTTGGCTTTTTTATAAAGAAAATCCTTCTTCCTCGCCGGCGACAAGTTACACAACTTTTATGACAAGCCTTGAGAATATCGGTGGCATCGCATGGCTCTTTGAGGATTATATTAAACCAGTGAATGCGCTTGTAAAAGGTGGATGAAAGGGTGGATGAGAGGCAAAGGTAGAGAGAGATGTTGTAATGATTACATTTCGGACATCGCTCCGAGCTCCCTCTCCACTTCTCTTCTCCCAAGCAGGATTATACAAAAGCATGTACCGTATGATATAGATATACCTGGTATGATTAGATTAATGAATTCTACGCTAACCAACGCCAGGACAAAAAAGAAGAATAAAATCACCTCATCAGTTCATCACCTGTCTCTGACTATGACCGATGCGATATAAATAAAAGCAATATAAAAAACTCATAATAATAACTAAGATATGGGGTAGAGAAGAAATGTATATTGTATACAGAATTGACCAAGGAGACAGCAGGGATTTTCGGGTTGTGGAGCAGAGGAATAATATTTATTTCCGAAACTGCACGCTTGTGCGCTTCTCCACCACAGAGGTCATGCCATAATCAAATGGTTTGTAACATCAACTAGTGTGATCAATCTTAGACCGAGAAATGCAACTTGAAAAGATATAGCAGATCTTCAAAACCCGGACTCCAGAGAGAAATGCTTAGGATATAAACTCTATGTGGCAGGATAGCAAATATTCGGACGTTGGAGTTAATTCGCATCAGACGCACCCAAAAATGAGAAACTAGTAAAACCCATGAGACACTTTTTCCCCGGTATAGAAAATTCACAAGGACACAGCTGCCTCGTCAAATAAGGCCAAGAAAAAGAAGGGACACTAGAACCCTAAGGCCAAACAAATATGCTTTTGTCTATGTCTCTTGTGTATAACAAAAAAAAAAAAGACAACAAAAGGCCAGCCAAGCGAATCTCTATATTACCCTTGCAATTGTTCGCCATGTAGGTAAGTACACGGCACCCAATTGGCAAACTATAATACAGTACTCAACTAAATACGTATCAGCTTTGTGTTACGGCCTTTCCCCGTCACAAGAGCAGCCTCTTTGGACCTGCAGGTTAGTCTCTGCAGGTGTGTACAAGAGAGAATTTATTGTTACATCTTTTGTCCAACTGAGAAATGGGGAGGGGAGGGCATGGGACAAGCAAGAACAGATCCAACGACGCATTTTAGGGGAATCGGGTAGCTAAAATCATGTGCTAAAGTGAGGCTCCAGGAACAGGCATGGCAGACGTATAATCCATTGGAGAGCGTCCAATCAAGGATCAAGTTTGGTCCTATCTGCTCGCCAACTTACGCTTCCGAGGCCTAGTTTTACTCTTGCTAGCAAGATTGGGCTCCTAATAAGCTGCCCTCTGTAAAGTCAGGACAAATCGCTTGGTTTCGGACATGTGCCTACAGGTTACCAAACTAGAGAAAACCCCAAAACAATGTATTCCATGACAAGTCACTCAAGATAATAAAAATCAAAATCATCAACTTATCCCATCTAAAGCTAGTGGTTGATGACTTGGAAGTTCCAGCACCAAATAGGTCCCTACTCCCTTCTCATCAATATTATATTATATAGCAAGGCCACTCCCCCAGAAAGCTTAAAGAAGGTCTACAAAAAGTTGGAATCATAGCAAACAGCTTCAACCAACCACTACAGCTGGAAAGAGAGATAAGAAGCTAGGATTATAGCAGCCAGGCGCAGATAAATGGTGTCGATAAGCTCATTGCTTGCACTTTCTTACCCGCACCTTCACCAGGATAAACAACCAGAGTAAAACCGACGCATGACAAGATGCCTGCTTCCTTCCGTAGACAAAACATCCATGCTTCAAAATGTACGGTTCCACAAAAACCATGTTTAGAAAAAAAAGGCATACTAACATGTACACACCTAAGTAAGCAATTCACATACAATATTTCAATCACAAAACGTCTTGAAACACACACAAGCCGAGTTAAGCAAAGTTTAGGCAAGGTCATGGCTCATCATGGGAAGGGGGGCGGGGGGGATCAGTGGATCAGAATATACTCCAATACAAACCAATGCAAGAACTGTGGAGCAGTGGGTAAAACCAAAGAAGTGGGGGAAGCGACGAGTACACGCCAAAAAGGACTAGTACCAGCAACGCTCTGGCCACTGCGGCCGCTGCTGCTATAGCATAAGCAGAGAGCAGCAGCAGCAGGCAAAGCAGAAGAAAGCAGACGGGGATGCAGCATCCCAGCCATCAAACGAAGTAATAGACTATTTATATCTCATAGCAGAGCAATCATGGGATTAAAAGACGAAGGTGGGTGAGGAGTCCCAACGCGTGTGGTCTGGGGCTGGGAGAGCGCCACAACCTTTGCAACTTCGCAGGCGATACTACAGGTACAGTGACAGACTGGGAGGCAGGCAGGCAGGCAGGCAAAGAGAGATGGGAGAGGAGGTGAACAAGGCAAAGCTTAGGAGAATTCAATAGAGGAGATGGGCTTCTGAAACCTACCTTTTGCTCTCACCCCAGCATTACTTGTTTCGCATTCAAGTCGCAGCAACAGATGGCCCCAGACGACTTGAATGCGCCTCTCGACAGCCGACACTCCCTCTTCCTGCAACCCACAAAACAGACGCAAATTGTAACATTGCATTGCTAAGTGCTAACTGAACCCCTTCCCCACTATCAACAAGTAACCAAGCAATGTCTACGCAAAAAGAACAAGTATGAGTCCAAAACAGTTAACGTTCAAGTAAGAACGAGAACAAATGGACGAGGAAAGAAAAAGCGCAGCTATCCGTAGCTGCTGCTGCGGAACATAAAATCCAACAGCATCACAAAATCTAAGAGGAAGAAGAATCCAAGCACAACCTTGTTGAGGAGGTAACAACGGCGAAGAGAAGTTGGGATGGGAGGACCGACAGCGGGTTTTGGAGAGTCCCGACCGTTTTTAAAAATCGAAGCAACCAAAAAAGAAAAAGAAAAAAAGAGAGAGAAGATGCCGAGTGCAGAATATGCAGAGAAAGAAGGCGGCCTCGCTTTGCGGGAAAGAGGCTTTAGTTGAATCCGAAGGTAAAAGCACACTTCAACCGATTAACAAGAAGATAAAGAAGAGGTTAAAGTAAAAAGGAAATGGAAGAAAGAAGGAAAGAAAAGCTTTACTCCCATACTTAAGCATCAGAGTCGCCAAAAAGCGCAGGCGCGAACTCAGCGCACATACCACGCACAGATTCCGAACAGTTCACCACTTTGCATGCTCGGTGCTCTCCACCACCACTTTATCCAAGCAAAGGGGCCACCCCTCTCTCTCTCACTCACTAGCTAGCAGCAGCCAACAGCTTTGTTTGTCCCCCACCACCACCACTTCCATCACCGCAACTCTGTAGTATTATTGTACAGTCCCTCGCCGCAGCTCAATGGTCAGTCATCGATCGATCGCCAATATATATTTATATATAACCCCCATTAGTGGGTGTGGAGGGGCCGCGGTTGAGCCAAATTAAGAATGCAAGGTTGAAGGGTGGTTGTGAATCTGTGATGCTCCACTTTGCTTTGAGAAAAGCCGGTGGGTGTGGGTGGTGGTGGCCGGCGCTGCCTTCGAGGTCTCTCTGGCTTATTGTTGTCTTTGAGCTTTATCGTTTGCGTCGGGTTGGCTGCACCAGCGACCGACCGGGCGGGGTAACTGGCAAGGCTGCGCCGGCGTTCGCAGTGCTTGCTGGATTTGTTGTGGGTGGCTGTGGGCCCGGAATAGTCTGTGCTGGTGGGGTCCGCGAGCTAATCATGGATTTTGTGGGGGTGGGCTGTGGGGCCGGTTGTGGTTGGCCTGACCGGGTCTGGGTTGTTGGAATTTCGGTAGGGTCCGTCTGTTCTTTTTTTTTTTTCAAGATTTTTACTTATTCAGTTTGAAAAAAATAGGAGAATGCAAAAAAATAATAAGGTATGAGAATAATCCTGCTGTACAATTTTTTTTCTTATAATTCCAATACATTAGAGAAAATAATAGAATTTATTCTTTACTTTTAGATTTTTTTTTCTCACTATCTAAATAGACTATCTGAGGAGCTCCCCTTCAGATAACAACTTGAGCATGTGTTTAAAATAACCAAGTTGAGATTTATGTTTCATTTGTATTAACTCAAATTTAGTTTATTTTAAGATATTTTTGTGAGTAGAGTCACAACAATTGAAAATTTATTATAAACATTCAAATTTGTTTCATATTTTATTTAATACATTTTTATTTCCATAATTTAATATTAATCTATTTATTTTCAAAACAAGCATTAAATTATGCTTTAAAATGACAAGTTCAAGCCTAATGGAGCAAAACATAATTTATCTGTCAATCAGCTTGGCTTAATTACACTCCCAATTCTATTAACAAATAAAAATTGCGTGCCCACTAAGTTCAACAACGAGATTTTTTTTCAACACAATGAGATTAATTATAGTGAAGTCACATTTAATGAATATATACATGGAGAAAATTAAATCAAAATTGAGCTAAGTTGACCAGGTACTTGCTTACTCTTCTTCATTTTACTTCATGTAAAACTTCGTTCATATGCAGCTCTTCCCAAGTCAAACTTAAGATTAAATGGAACATCAAATATCCATGCAATTAAAGAAAAATACCGAGCCAATTAAAGATTAATCAAGTTTTTAACTATCTATATAGATATGATTCTAATGGTTTCGGGTTTAAATTCAAAACATTTTAATTAGGGCTGCTCATTAGGGGAGTTGTGTTAAGTTTTACTCATCTCAAACTCAGATCATTTAATTTTGAGTTCGAGTCAAATAAATAACTACTGAAGTTGGTTTAAGTTTGAGCTTACTTAATTCAGGTTTGAACTAGTTTGATCCATATTTATCAATATTTTTTTGTATAAACTTACTAAAATTAAATTTATAATTAATATATCTTAAATTTACCATAATTATGTATAAAAAATAATATATTCATGCTTACTTTTTTTGAAAATTGTTATATATCATGTAATGATATTGTCTAATTTAATTAAATTTATGTAAAAAAATTAAGGCAAATATAATTAACAATAAAATATCAACTTTGAGTCGAATCAAATTGAACAGGTACAGCGTTTTTCAAACACACAGCCAACTTGAGTTAAATCTAACTTGGGTGTGCCCTAATTTGAACCAACTAACTGTAAATCCACGGGATGGCACGAGGACAACGGGTCCCCAAGAGCACCAGAATGGGGCTACTTATCGGGCCGCATAATAAGCCGAGCATGGCCACTAAAGTCAAGAGCGTGATGTACTACTGAACAGAGTCATTCAAAGCTGTCGCGATGGTTCTTGCGAGTAGAGGCACCAACTGCGGCGGACTACCAATCCCACGACGAGATTTGTACAAACACCTTCTGTGAAACTTTCTACTTCTCATATGAGTATGTCACATGTCTCCTGTTAGTTTGTTGCACTTGTGATCATCACCTCAAATATATGAGTTCGTCCGCTAGTTTGATCATTGTTGTTTTAGGCCAACGCAAAGCACTAATGTTGAGATTCTGGTAGTGATATCCTTTATATGTAGGAGATCATGAAAAAGCTGCCATAGTGTTGATTGATAAAAGAGGGTGCCTTGCCATGACTATATCACGAAGTTGATTTTTTTATTGGACTTCCCCTCCCGAGACAAGTTCATGTTATTGTCTAGTAAGAGAACTTTAGATCATGGTTTTGCATGAATCAAAATCGGAATCGGAATCGGTTTTATAACGAGGCCAAAAATTGGTTTTTTTGAATTGGTCAGGTTCTAAATCGGAATCGGAATCAAAATCGAAATCGGTTTGAATCGGTTATATAAAAATATATATTGATAATTTATAACATAAATATATAAAAATCATATATTGATATTATTTTGATATTATTATGTGTATTATAGTTTATTATATTTTTAATATTTTTTGGATTATTTAAAAATTATTTGGAATTAATTATTATTTTATATTCGAGTCGGACTCGAGTCAATTTTTAATTACGAGAATGTCACCCCTCTCCCTCACCTCCACCCCTTCACCGCCGC
>JAVDBV010060169.1:0-17503 GCA_032619315.1 Piper longum
TAAATAATAGATTATTTACATGTCTTGTGTGGCATCTTGTTCATCACCAACTAAGAGAGAAATATATGAGAATGAATACCCAACATTCATTATTTAATTTCCATCTCAAAATAAAGTACGGGAGACAAATTTGCCGAGAAATGCATAGAATTGTCCAATTGCAGTATACAAAGAAGTTGACTATTACCAAGTCAAGCAACATGATTGAGGATTTATAAATTTGACAGAAATATACACCCCACAAAAGTGTACCATTCTTGAACTGTTTTAAATCATCAACCATTTTATTACGCTTCTCCAATATTTTGGAGAATGCACGATGGAAAAAAACGGGAGGATATATTATGTCTTTCACTTCATTTCTTTCTCACTTTGGATATGACAGAGAAGAGAAAAAAAATGTCTCAATTTTCTAAGCATAAGCTTGGTGTCAACGATCCGAACCTGGCTGCAGAAGGGGTAAATGATGATGAAACTGAAACCTAGCTGCAAGAAGGGGTAAATGATGATGATAATGATGCCATCAGAAAAATTTCTAGGCAGAATTAGACAGCAAACGAGTAACCCAAATCCTGTTAGCGCTCAAAGTCTCGAAGGAAAACAATTCATGGTTCATCAATCCCACTTGCAGTCCTAATCGTACTAAAGCATTTTTTTTTCTGCTGCAATGCAAGTGGAAATATTAATAATGCTGCGAAAACCTCACATTCAACGCTTTGATGAAATCAACACACAACAACCACTAATTGATAATCAATACATTCAGATTGCTTGCTATCTATAACACAAGTCACCACCAACCTTATCTGCGGTGTTTGAACTCTTCCACTCAATGATGCGCAGCCATTTTACAGATTCAAAAGGAGCTTGGCACCCACCTTTGCATACCTCTTCATGAAGTGGCCTGCCACCCTTTCCTGCTCCTCTTCATGAAGTGAATCCATGAACCGAAACCGACCAACGATTCGGATCGTCTCAACACCATACCCACCATGCAAAAACTGCACATTTCTCCATCTCAATCTGGAAAAATTCTATCTTTCCACACGTCGGGAAGTTAAAAGAAAAAACAAAGGAGTGTGGCAAGAAACAACAGTAAAATTAACCCCACCAGAGCCCACAAAAGCAAAGGTTGTAATGACCAAAACGCCTCTCTATCCATCCATGAACATTAGTGGAGGCCATCCCTTCACAGCTTCCTCTAGCTGGCCAAGAAAATGGCCATGACCGCCGCTCCATCCATCCACCTCCCATGCCCGAAACCTCGTTTTGTTTGCCATCTTCGTCTTCCTCTTCATACTGCTGCCAAGGCCGGTAGGAGGCAGTTCAAGCGTACACTGCTTGCCGCTTCTGCGACGAGCCTTGCTACCTCTGTAGTCGACGACAAGCTGAGGTCGCTCTATGGTTGTTGCCAAAAGTGGGAATGGAGGTCACACTCCATCAACTACCTCGTCAAGGGGGATGGTCCTCCCCTCCTCCTCGTCCATGGCTTCGGCGCCTCCATTGGCCATTGGCGCAGGTACAGCAAACTCCCTCTAACTTGGACAAAGCTCTTTGCTTTTTCTTCTTTTGGTGATGATTTGAATCAGTGGAGGTGTGCAGGAACATTGACATATTGGCCGAGAGCTACACTGTGTATGCTATTGAGTTGCTTGGCTTTGGTGATTCTGACAAGCCAACCGGTTTTGCTTATACCATGGAAGCATGGGCTGAGGTATGTATGATTCATATTCATAAATACATATAGCATATGATCATTCCATGGCTTCTTCATCTGTTTTTTTTTTTTTTTTGTATTGTTAATGTACCATTCTTGCTTGCCAACCTTAGTAACATCAGACAGCTTGGAACAGCTGATATTGGATTTCCTATTTCAAGTCATCCAGAGACCAACAGTTCTTGTCGGAAACTCGGTTGGAAGCTTGGCCTGTGTCATTGCTGCTGCAGGTTTGACAAGAACATGGTTACTGCTTACTAGTGTCTATCTGACATAGATTTTATGCCATTCTATTGCATTTTGAAAGGAATGTGCTGATAGATTATAGATACCATGTTCTTGCACAAGTTCAGAATCAACAACAGGTGGGTTAGTTAAGGGGCTTGTGCTGCTCAATTGTGCCGGTGGCATGAACAACAAGGCTATTGTTGATGACTGGAGAATCAAGCTCTTGTTGCCTTTGCTTTGGCTTTTTGATTTCTTACTCAAGCAGCGAAGCATTGCATCTGCACTATTTGAGCGTGTTAAACAGAGGTATGATTCGTGACTATGAGAAAGTTGAAGATTGATACAGTTCAACTATGGCATTCGCTGCAAACTTATCTGTTCTGATATGTCTGATGTCTGTACAACAGAGAGAATTTGAAGAACATCCTTGTCTCTGTATACGGTAACAAGGAGTCTGTTGATGAAGATTTGGTAGAGGTAAAACCAACTGTAACAGCTGCATGCAGGTTTATGTAGCTTCATGAATTCCTTGATTCTAAGACCTCCACGGATGAAGGTTTTGTTGTATGTTGCAGATAATTAGGAAGCCAGCAGATGGTGAAGGAGCCATTGATGCATTTGTTTCAATCATAACAGGTCCTCCAGGGCCAAATCCTATAACACTGATGCCAAAAATCTCACAACCTGTTCTAGTTTTATGGGGGAGTCAAGATCCTTTCACCCCACTGGATGGACCTGTAGGCAGATACTTCTCTTCTCTTCCCTCTCAGTTTTCAAATATAAACCTGCACGTCTTGGAAGGAGTTGGTCACTGCCCACATGATGATAGGCCTGAGCTTGTCCATGAAAATCTTCTTCCTTGGTTGGCTAATGTATTTGCTTGATTTATATGTATCATCCAATTATTCAAGTTCAGTGTCTTACTTTAAAGAGTTGGATCCTAGTCTGTAGAATGCTCTTGCTAATAGAATAATACAGAGGGAATGCACAAACTAAAACAAACACGAGTCTCATATTTATTTATTGTGTTGCAAACCATATTGGAAGAGGGAGTACACAGAAAATACCAAGAGCCAACTTCATTCATTGACTATCAGCATTTTCATTTTCTGGAATCAAGAGTTCATTGCATCCATGTTAGGCTTTTAAAAGCCACTTAATTTTATTTTATTGAACAGCATGTACTTGATAAAATAAATCAAGGTTCCAGTCCTTCGGGACTCTGGCGCATCTGGTTGCATTGCAGGTATTGCGGCTTGAAATTCTGGCAGTTCATTATATGCATCATTAAGCCTTGATAAAAGAGGATATCGTGACTGCAATGAACAAAAAAACAATCACACCAAGAACAGATAACCTCGGCTAGTGAGTTAAAAATCACATTTCATGCTTTCTACACAGATTATCATCTAAAAGCACTAATAGTAGTCATGATTCATGAACAGAAAATTTAAGAGTTGATGTGTAGAGACTATATCTGAATTCTAGCACGCAGTAACCTTTGCGGCGATCATAAGTTTGCAGGAGCTGACCATGATCCAACTAGTCAGGGTGTAGTTTTCTACTGAAGAATCAGGAACTAGTAGCTAAATCTTATTCTCTAAATTATAATCTGACCAAAGGATCGTTAATTTACCAGCCCCCACTCTTAAGTCAAAAAAAGCAGCAGCATAAACGCAACACCTGCTTACATTAAGAACAAATTAGCAACTTATCTAATCTCTGCCAACAGAACACCACACTCAAGAACAAAATGATTGTTCCTCTAGTTCTCAAGGCAACAATTAGTAAGTCATTGTGAAGCTATTAGGCATGAGAAATATAAAAAAAGAGATAGTATGAGCTGGCTTCACATGTCTATGCCCTAAACTAGTGAACTAGTGCTTTTCAATGATAATCCTGAAGTAACATCAAAATGTGGTTGTATTTACCATATCCATTTGGAATCGATGGATTGCTACGTGGATCTGTGGTGCCAAAAACAGGTCCGCCTATGAGCAAAATTTTGAAACCAGTCAGTAGCTGCAAAAAGGTAATGTAATTTCTGTAATCACCCTTGCTAAAATGTGTCCCCAAGGTTTACACCAGATGTTTGCTCAAGGACCAAAGATTTATTTTCATACTTGAATTCCAATGTAGTAAGCAGGATCCACAACCTTGTTCTGCCAGCCTAACTAATGCTAAAAACTGTGAATGCAATTTCAAATGTAACTAGGTTAAACATGTGATTATGCAAATTACTATGGAAACTATATTTTTAAATTGAGAACGTCATGTAAACGGTCTTACCGAAATGATTATTCTGAATGACTGAATTATAACATAGGGTTAAAAAAACAGACCATATAAAATTCATCATCAGTGGCGTATTTTCCAGCATCTCCTCCAGAGCTGCAATATAAGCAACACTGATTAGGTCGAAAAATATTACAATTTTTTTTTACAAAGACAAAAAAACACTACTTCATTGACGTTTAGCTATTTATAGAATAGAAACTAAGCTTATTGTCTTCTTTCTGTTCTTTATATTTTTTCTTGATTTATCTTCTCTTCTTGGGTTCTCTTGTCTTTCTCATTTCAAGTGCGCCAGTTAATCCAAGCACAAGATAAATTTGATAATGGACATTCACAACAACCACAAAGCATTCCGACCATTAAACAAAGCAACTTTGCATAGGTTAATATAAAAGAAAACCACTTGTAAAGCTTTTTCTAATGTGGTAATTTTTGGGCCCTTAAAAAATAACTTTTAATAGGTGTCACGAGTTTATTTTAATTCAAAAATTAACTTAAAGAATAAGTTTTTCCTATTAGCCTATACAGAAGATACCTTCTATGACCAATGTGAAATAAATTTAACCGTAACGTACCCATGCATCCTTTTCTGCTACATTTAATTTTTCCGCTGTGAGTTTCCTCAGGACTTTGTCTCAACAAATATGGTATGAGAACCAGTTGAAAATGTAAATAAGAGGAGTGCCAGGAGAGAGATTTTGTAAAGGTTGAATGCCTGAGCCGACAACACTAGCAGCCTGAGACACCAGAGAAACATTAAATAAGAAGAGCTCTAACGTACAACCAACATGAGAGAAGAACACATACATTTCGTCGTTCCTTTATAAATACGTATAAATATAAATTTTGTCTACTCAATACTGAATACTGCAACCACATGTTGATCAGCATGACATTTCTAGGAACGTGTTGGAAAGATAGATTATTCAAGTATTTTTATTTTAATAGATTTTCTATTTGTTGTGAGAATTTGAGCATATACTATGTTAGTCATGGAACTTGATTTAGTTTATTTAGGACCAAAATTTTCTCTCTTATGGTATTTTATTTTTTTACTGAATTTATCCACTTTCTTTTTTATTAAGAATACTTAATTATCGTATGAAAGTGGCTCATTGCACCTCGGCGAATAATAAAAGACCTAAGTAATAAGATTATTGCGATTCAAGAAGAATCGTAATCAAAATCACTTTGTGGAGTACTATGGATGAAATCCATTCATCAATATCTTAAGTAAATCGAAAAATGATAATTTGTCACGGGACAAAAAGACAAGTCGTCACTAATAGTATAAGAGTTGATCTAGTGCAATTGATCTAGTTAGGTATTGAATAGTAGACTGGTTTAGATGTGGATTAGGCCGCAACCCACGGGTCAAATATATGAATTTTAAGAATAGAGTTTCTTTAAGGGAATGGATTATAATAACTTTGAATTAATCGTATATCTAATATCAAATAGAATAAAATTTAATATATTAATGAGGATAAACGGTAAATTTAAAGTATAGTCAGCATGAGTATGTCAATCCCCCATCATTGACAAGTCATTGTCATGTCCACATAACTAATCAAGCATGAGATAGAGAAAGTAAAACATCTACAGCGGTTGGATCTCGTCACCTTCCGAACCTCTGCAACTGGTTAAATCAAGGTTGGGCTAGACCGGCTGATTCACTATTAAGAACAAATTTTAACCAAAGATAAATCAACGGGCTATGAAGAATTTATTTGATTGCTGAGTATTTGTTTAATTGCTTGATTTCTATGTATTATTTTTGTTCCAGAGAGTTGAGTCCTTGTCTGTAGAATGCTATTGACAGATTAATAAAACAAACACAAGTCTCATATTTATTTATTGACTTGCAAACCCATCGGAAGAGGAAATACACCCACAAAAATCAAGAGTCAACTTCATTTATTGACTATTAGCATTTTTAGTTTCCTGTGTTATTACATCATATGTCATTAGCCCAATAAATTACAAATTACATCAATTTCCACAGGAGTTTATTGCATCCAAGTTAGGCTTTAAAGAGCCACTTAATTTTATTAATTGAACAGCATTTACTTGATGAAATAAAGCAAAGTTCCAATCAATCAGGACTTCGGTGCATCTGGTTGCATAGCAGGCATAGCAGCTTGAAATTCTGGCAGTTCATTGTAGGCATCATTAAGCCTTGATAAAAGAGGATACCGTGACTGCAATGAACAACAAAAAAACAATCGGAGCATGAACAGATACCCTCGGCTGGTTAGCTAGAAATCACATGTCAAACTTTCTACACATATTATCATCGAAAAAGCACTAATAGTAACTACGAAGAGCTAGTCGTGCACAAGTCTTTGCTTTTATAATATGCATCAGAAAAAAAAAAAGAATCAATATGTTTACAATTGACGTTATATATGAATCCCAGTATGCAGTAATTTTGTGGCGATCATAAGTTTGCAGGAGTTAACTATGATCTAACTAGTAAGCAGTGTTTTTCTCTACGAAGAATCAGGAACTAGTACCTAAATCTTGCTTCCTAATTATAATCTGACCACAGGATTGTTGATATAGCAGTCCCCACTCTTCAGTTAAAAAATACGCAGCAGCATAAACACAACACCAGCCTAGATAAAGATTAAATTAGCTACATATTTAATCTCTGCGAACAGAACACACTAACAAAATGCTTGTTCCTCTAGTTCTCAAGGCAACAATAATTGAATCATTGTGGTATATTAAGCATATGAAAAATAAAAAAGAAAAGGGGATAGGAGCTGGCGTGGATCTGTGGTGATTTTCAATGATAATCCTGAAGTAACATCAGAATGTGGTTGTACTTACCATATCTATTTGGAATCTATTAATTGCTGCGTGGATCTGTGGTGCCAAAAACAGGTCCGCCTATGAACAAAATTTAGAAACCAGTCAGTAATGTAATTTCTGTAATCACCCTTGCCAAATGCCCCCAAGGTTTCCACCAGATGTTTGCTCAAGGACCAAAGATTTATTTTCCTAATTGCATTTCAACGTAAGGAGCAGGAGGTTGTGCTTGTCTTACTACCGCTAAACACTGTTAATGTAATTTTAAAAGTAACTAACTATATTAAACATCTGATTATGCAAATTAATTAGGAAACAAAATTTCTGAAATTGAGAATGTCATGTAACAGTCTAAAAGTATAGACACAAGGACCAAACTGGACGCAGCTTAAGACATTGATGCATCTAATTTTATAGACTACCCAAATAATTATTATGGATGACTAGATTATAACATAGGGTTTAAAAGCAGACCATATAAACTTCATCACCAATGGCGTATTTCCCAGCATAACTTTTCAGTAGCTCGTCCAAAGCTGCAAGATAAGCAAGACGGATCAGTTCAAAAGATATTACCATTTTTTTTTTACAATGAAAAACAATAAAATGACTTCATTGAGGTTTAGCTATTTAAAAGAAACAATTTGGCAGAGGTTAGCTTATAAGAAAACTACCTGCAAAGCCTTTTCCTATGTGGTAATGTACCCATGCATCCTTTTCGGCGGCATTTACTTTTTCCTCTATGAATTTCTGCACAGCAATAAGATAACTCCTCGAGACTTTTTTAGCACAAATTTGATATAAGAACCAGTTGAAAATGTAAAGAAAGAGAGTACCAGTACAGAAAGATTTTGTAAAGGCTGAATGCTTGAGCAGACAACACTAGCAGCCTGAGGCACCAGAGAAAAATTAAATAAGAAGAGCTCTAATGTACAGACCAAGATGAGAGATGAAAACATATATTAAAAAAATAAATAAATAAATAGAGGAGGCTACATTTTAAGTAGATATGAGCCGAGGAAAATATAGAAATTATAGTATAAGAAAAACAACAGAATTAATGGTTCCCATGAGGCAGAGAAACATGAAATTAAACGACCTTTGTTATATATCTGTAGGCAGCAAATTTCACGTCGAAATCAACGCCAGGAGTCATAAGATGTTAAACTATTGTATAATTTGTACAAAAAGAGTCTATGCATGTAAAAAAGGTGGTTCCCAAACAAAACAAGAAATGGATTGCACTTAACTGGTGGTGATCATCTCGTTATTATGTGTACTTTAATCATTCTTTCACGGAGTTTCGAGTATAGATAAGTGGTGATGCAACCCATAAGATCAAGGAGCTGCTAGGGGTAATGCTCAGATTGTTCAACACTAATTTCGAAAGAAGACGAGTAAAGATATATGAAAACCTCTATAGAAAGAACTCAAACTGTATTCTTTTCTTGAGAGATGGTGGGGATTGTAAAGAGCAAAAGATAACATTTATTTGCCTTGTAATGCATGATGAATCAACTGGCCAAAGAATGTAGAATATAATATAATTGCAAGTACGATTGCTATCTTTCCGAGATATTTTCCATTACCTAAGGAGCATGATAAAAATTACACAGTCGAGGACGAAATGGGGAAGAATTGGAGAACTTTAATTAAAGCCGTGCTTTGATGATAATCTCACCTGGATAGTAATGGCTTTCAATTTAGGATCTTGAGGAAGAAGTGGCTTATCCGGATATTTCTCCTCCAAGTACTGCCAGGAAAAGTAATATTCAAAAATATATTTTACGACACTTGATACAACATCTAGAAGCAAAAATATTGAAGGTCCACTAACCATTATTATGGCAAAGGAATCAGCAACAACAACATCACCATCCACTAGAACAGGCACAAAGCCTAAAGGGTTCAGCTTCTTGAACTCTGGTAATTAAGAAAAAACATGAGTATGACAAGGAGCAACCATTTTCTTACAAGAAGCATAACTTCCATAAGCTAATTGCAACAAAGTCAAACCAAAAGTCCCCCAAGGACCACCCTTTGGTCTCATCGTCTTTCTGGCCCCTAATTACAAAACTATTTTCTGGAATTAACCCACGCAGTTTATATTGTCTTTTGAGAATATGGGCTATTGATTTTGTGGAACTGTTTACTAGGTAATCTCCAACCCTAAGCAAATAACTTTCATATGTAATCTAATCACTGCTGCAGGCTAACTCTGCCAATACTCAGGAATTGCCGGTCCAGACAAAGGAGGAGGCTTTGACTAGGAAGGGCATCCGGCCACAATCAAATGGATCATATACTCATGTCCAACACCTATCCATTATCAGGATGAAGAAAAAGAAGAAGAGTAGAACATGATATCAAAATGAGTAGATCACGTTTTCAAAAGCCAAAAACCTGTGCAATGACAAAGGTTCCCTTTCCATGCTTCTTTTTCTCAATTGCCCAGCTTTTTCATTTCTTACGTTAATTAATTACACTAATTTGCCCTGTTCTTGCTGTATGCATATATCACAAAATTACTGAAAAAACATTGCAAAATCCCTCACCTGGGCTGAATTGCTCTCCTTTCAATAAATTCACAGCCTTGTATTCATATTCAAGCCCTGAAACACACTCAACCGAAGCATCACCGGAGCATCTCCAAACCCAAGATAACAAACACAAACTACTAAACCACCCCCCACCTTAACAGCAACAGAGAACTAGAAAGCAATAGAAAGTAAACAGAGGAGGAGCAGAAAAAAGAAAAGGTGGCGCACCTTTCCAGTTAAGAGCGATGCGGACGCGCCAAGCACATGAGCTGCGGAAGTAGGAGTAGAGCTGGAGCTTAGGAGGGACCTACAACAAAAAAGCAAACAAAGAGAACCCACAAAGCGGATGTGATCATCGACGTGAAGAAAGCTTAAGATTAAGGTACAGAGTTGGAGGAGGAAATGGAATACAGAAGAAGAGTTGGAAGCCATGGTAGGATAGGATGGAGCTGTGGGTCGATGAAGAGAGACACCGCCTAGGCTATGCGAAGAAGACGTCGGAGAAGGCGGATCGGATTAAGGGACGAGTCCAACCCCACTAGAAGGGATCGAGCGGTACTGCGCTGAAGCCGAACGGGGCTGAGCGATCAGCAGGCATCGACAAAGCTGATGCGAGAAGCCAACAGTGGCCATTGCCCTGAAATCCCAAGGTTCCTCGGTATAATCGTGGCTGCCCCTGGTTGGTTGATGGCTAGCCGAAATATGATAATATATTGATAAGATTGATTTCGATAAATCCATTCTATCATAGAAAAACTTGTGAACGGGCACGAAAAAACATTACGATTTGCTTTGTTCCTGATTTCTTTGTCGCAAGCTCATGCATTTTCAAAATTATCACAAACTAGAGCTATTGAATTATATTGCTTGGGATCTTTACTTCAATTTATCACAGCATCGAGTCCTATCAGGAAAAAAAATAAAAGATTATTTAAGAAGTCAGGGAATATTTGATTTTAAATTAAAATAAAATAAAATTTTGAATTCCAAAATAAATGATTGGATAAGTCGGGAACTACAAGCCCATCGACCGAAACTAGTATTTTATTGGTCATGACTAATTAAAGTTAAAGTTTTATTAAAGTGTGTTTCCAAAAGGTGAAGCCTCTTTAGGGCACGAGGTTAATTCTAAGCCGCTATTTAAGCACATATATCTTTATTTAAAAGAATAATTTTATTTAAAAAATCTTAAATTTAGGATCTCCTGTTACACAAATTTTTAGGCGCTTTTTTATACTCCATTTTACATGTTATTCATGAAATTTTTTATTTGTATTTTTATAATATTCTATTTTTATTTAATTTAAATTATTTAATAATTTAAATTAATTAAATAATTAGATAAAATAGTTTCTACTTTGTCAACGATAACAAGAGAACAAAATCTAGATAAATACCAATACCTATTACAAGTAAAAGGATACAAATTAAAATAAAAAGTTTATATAATCTAGAATCATATTTTGATCAAAAAATAAATCTAATTTATTTCGTACACCTGATTCGATGAGAAAATTGGTAAGATTCTATTAAAAAAGAAGTAAATGGGGGATCGAACAAAATTGCCAACTCCAACGGGTCAACATACACACGTCAAAAGAGTATCTGGTTGACTTTGTTACATCATAATTGGCTTTTATACATTATCATCTTTTGTTCGTTCTTTTGTTTTAAATAAAAAAATGATTGTTATTTCCCTTAATTTTTTTCATTTGTTAAACTATAAAAGAAAAGTTATAAATAACATCATCTTTTTTAAAAACCAGATATAAATAGACTAAATTATTGAAATTTCAATTAAATAAAATCATCTTTTATTGAAATATCGAAAAAATTATTTAATTTTAATAAAATCATTTTTTCTCTCTCAAATAATTATGTATTTTATTTTATTCATTATCAAATTCACAGCAATAACCACATAAAACGATATCAGAACACCAATAATTTCGATTTTGCTCACAGATCGATTTTTTAGGGGTTAAGGAAGATGAAGAGTGGGGTGGTTGGGGATTGTTATTTGATTGATGATTAATAAATTATTAATTTATAATAAATATATCAAAAGGTTTAAGAATTTACATACACCCGATAGTATTCTATAGCTCTGTTTTTATTATTAAACAAGATGCTCTCTATATATAATTTATGTTTCCAATCCATGTTTAAAAAAAACTAATAAAGTGGTAATCTTTATAATATTTAGAAAATGTTAGAATTACTAGACATTGAGATCAGTAATTTTTAGTAGGTTAAAATCTATTTAGAAATAGAAAATAAATCACTTTTATCGATCATCCATATGCTATACATATTAAATAATCATGCTATTAATAAGAGTTGTAGATGACTATGCAAATCAAAGTTCAGCATGTGTATTTAATCAGCAATTAAATTTCACAATTGAAAATTGTAATTTTTTTATTTTACTTAATCAATAGTGATTATAAAAATATTATTCAAGTTAGAAAATCACTCAAAGGAAAATAAAAAAAATAATAATGGGATTGATTATATTGTTTAAGTCTTAATATATAATTCATAGTTTTAAAACTCTTTTTTGCCTCCAAAAAATTGTCCGACTCGACTCTGCTCTGTAGTTTGCCGAATCAAACTTCATGATGACCGTTTTTATAATTGACTCTCCGAGTCAAGTCATAAAAATTATCAGAAGATATTATTTTTCTTATAGATTAGTTAAATCGATATATTTAAATAATATAAATCATATATTTATCAATATCAAGACATGAAATATATGATATAATTATAATTAGCATGCCATAAAGTCATGAAATATATGATAGAATTATATATATATATATATATATATATATATTTATAATTTTAACATTAAGAGACGTGTTCATAGGTATCCGTACTAGTGCTATTTTGAGACCGGTTTGTTTCAATAGATTTCTTGATTAAAAAGATTATTTAATTTGGTCAGCTTGATTACCAATCGAGGCATACTATGTGGACTCGAGTGTAGCTAAAGGTTGGATCAAGGTAACATGGTAGAAAATGAGTAATATATAATGACTAATCCTGTACCAAAAAGAATAGCGTGCGGTCCATTATATACTTCTAGTTAAGGGGCAGACCTAGGCAAATATAATCGGTTACTGTCTAAGAATTCGGTAGTATAGTGTGTACTATAGTTAGTTTAAATAAGGTGGCCACTTCACTAGACAAGAAGTCCAGCATAGAATCATATATATCAGACTAGAAATTAAAAATTCTTGATAGCTAATTTTATTAAATTTTGTAAATTTATTGATTATATGAATTAATTATTTTAGTATTAACGCAATGATACCACCACAAGTTGAGCACAACCTTTATTGGAAGGCTTTGGGAGGCCAGATTATTAAAGTATTTTTATTTTAATAATTTTTGCACTTGCAATGAGAACTTGAGCATCTACTGTTACCGAACTCGTTTTGGTTTACGTGGGACCAAAGTTTCCTTCTTTATTATGTTTTATTTTTTTAGTGAATTTATTCATTTTCTTGCCCTACTAAGAATACCTAATTATCTTATTAAAGTGGCTAATTGCATTTCAATGAAATCTAAAAGACCTACGCAATATGGTTATTACTATTGAAGGAAAAATCTTAACCAAATCATGCAAGCACTTTGTACAGTAATGATGAAATCTAATTCACCAATATGTCTCAAGTAAATTAAACAAAAATTAAAGCAATGATCCATAAGGACCAAAAGGCAGGTCATCACAAATAGTATCTGTGTTGATTCTTTATTATATTAAATAAAGGGCTGGATTAGAGGTGGTCTTAGGTCGCTAGCCATAGGTTGAATGTATAAGTTTCGATGATGAAATTTTTTAAGATAAGTAGATTATGATAACTCTATAATAGTTTCACATCTAATACCTATTAGAGCAAGATTCAATATATTATTGGATACAAGTGGGCTAAGTTTGCCAGCCACATGCTGAATATAAAAATTTTGTGGATAAAATTTTCTAAGGTGAATGGATTTTAATAGCTTCAAATTAGTTTAATATCTAATAATATCTTTTAGAGTAAGATCTAATATATTAATGAGGATATATTATAGATCTTTAATTTAGTTTAACTATTTTAAAAAGATGACTCTGTAAATTTGCAATGATGCAAGGTCATTTTAATTTATAAAAGTATATATAGCTCAGTCATTGGACAAACTAGTTTTATGAATGTAGAGCCCCACCCGTTTTTTTTTGTTATTGTAAGTATATGTCATAATACAAGTTCCCAATCATTAATAAGTCATTGACACATCTAATTCTAATATTCAGCTAATTATGAAAGTAGTCTAAGATGTGGGCAAGGAGCTTAGAAGCGGACAAGTATGACGACGTATAATGTCTTCGAAAACAACCAGAAAAATCCATCCGATTCTATATGATTAATCAAGTATGAGCTAGGGAAGTAGAACAATGTCACAAACGTGAACTATAAAAGAGGGGATGCACTAAAATATATAGGAGAAAGCAATTTTGTTTTTCTACAAGAAGATGATGAGATTACATATATGATCAATATAAGAATGATAGTACTTGGGTGGAATTTTGTTAGGTATCATGACACCCTGCAACTTCAACCGACATATTGGAGGTCCCCTTTCTCAATCAATGTTGCATGCATGGGACCGTCGCATCTGATAATAAACATATACGACGTTAAATTCTGTCATTGTTACTGGACACAATGGCCTCGACTAAATGCGTCATCCCATACGTATACATGGCCTCTTAAACTTGGAGATAGGAAAGGACGTGATCAGATAAGGAATCTCTGTAGATAAATATTAATTTCTTGTTTGTTTTTGAACCATCTCGATCTGTAGAGAAGTTGAATTCTATTTTGAATGATGGCAAATGAAACAAGAATGTGGTCAATTGGCAGCTGTTATATATCATATATGCATGGTCGATTGGAAGAAGTGATTTGCAGCTGTTGAAACAAAGGATCGATCCATGCCATGGGGTAAAATTGATGTTAATATGGCTGGTTAATGTTGTCAATGCAAGGAAATTCTTCGATGTCTGTCAAAAGCATATTTTAGTGATGAGCAAACATTGGGAGTGATAACTCTTTAGGCTGTAAAATGACCTAGTTTTGCCCTGTATTTTTTTGTTGAACAAAATTTCTGCCAATAATGGAAATGAACCGGTGGCGGCGGACACCCTTGGGTTTAACGTATATTTGATTTTAGGAATGTAGTATAAATTAAATGAAAATAATAAGATCTCCCACAAGCCTTATATTATCAGGGAAGATATAAAGATTTTTATTTTCAATTGTCTTATGAATAAAATTTAATTATTTAAGATTGTTCCAATTCTACTAGGATTACAAATTTAAAACTGATTTTTTTAAATGATAGAGGATTTTGATTCGAATTTATTTATTTTTATGAATGTATATTAAATCAAAGTCCATGCATAATCTCATAAATATACTGTTTTAAAATATTTCTAAAGTAATGTTTTAATTGAAATTTAAAATTTTCAATTATTTCAACTTTTAATTGTGAATTGACTTTTTTATAAAATATTAAAAGATTTTGATTTCAATTTTAGGGCAAGTTTTTTAAATGGGCTTCTTATAGTAAGATCGTAAATTATTACTCTGAATCCCGGGAACTTGATATTTTTTAAATTGAATTCCCTTTTAAATGAATTTCAAAATTTAAATTGGATTCTTCCAAAATTTTGTCAAAACATATTGATTCTAAGAGTATAGCTTTCATTAGGGGATACTACTGAAGACATAAAGTTGATTTTATTTTAAATTATTTTTTTAATGGAATTTGATGATTTAAATCTATTTTAATTTTAATTAGGATTGCAAATTAAAATCTAATCTTTTCATTTTTAGAACATTTTGATTCAAATTTAAATTTTTAAGAATAGGTAGGTCAATGCTATTTAATATTTTGAATGTATTTCAACTTTAATTTTAATAACAAATAAAAATCAGATATTTAAAAATATATATATTATAGATTTCATAAAAAAATTATGGTGAATTTTTAAAATAAATAATTTTTTTAATAAATGGGCTTTCAATTTTATTTTTATCATAAATTATGTTTAACATGGTAAACAAGATAGTTTTAAAATGATTTTGGAGTGAATTTCAATTTCAATTGTATTCCAAAATTTAATCAGGATTGAAAATCTAAATTGAATTCGTTTGAATTGTTTAATACAAAATTGACCCAAATTTTGTATTGAAAATTTGGATTGATTTTGGGTTATGGGAAGAATAAGAATGATTTAAATTGTTTTCTGCATTGAATTTGATTATTTAAAGTTGTTTCAATTTAAATAGGATTGCAAATCTAAATCTGGTTTTTCAAGTACGAGATGATTTTGATTCATATCTAAAATTGTTATCAATAGGTTTCTTATGTTGTGGACTATCATCGTCTTAAAAATATAAAATATTAGTTATTACTTATAGACTTCCCAAACATTAATGGCCAACAAAAACGAAGAATCTTTGGAGCAAGTTATTTAAGCGAGGAAGGTGAGATGACAGAGAGAAAAGCAACATTAATGAAGAAAAAAAAAAAATACAAGGATGATAGAAAAGCAATGTCATTATAGCAAAAAATGAAGTAAATTAAGTTTAATGGAAGAGATGTTAAAAATAAACTTAATTTAATATTATATATCATTAAGAGTTGTTCAATTGTATGATTTTAGACCAGCAAGGTCTAATATGAAATTTTAGAAGGCTCTTGTACTTGTGTATATAATTCCAAGTATTCTACACTCTTCTAATTAAATTGTTGAAAGTGGTGGAGTCAATTAGTGTAGAACAGTAGAATACTTTTAGAATCTATATAGCCTTTAGAATTCTAAAAGTGAGGCTCACAATTTAAGGCTCCCTAGTGGAGATTTCTGGTTTGGGATTAGGTCTTTTAAAATCTCATGATACTCAAGTTACCTTTTCTAAACAAGTCATATTATTTTATAAGTTATAGTGATATAAAAATTATCTTTTTTTGTTTTACAAAGCAAGAATTATGTTTTTATTGTTATTATTAAGTTCATCTTTCCACCTTTCAGTCAATCTTATTATCTAAAAAAATGATTAGCTATTGAAATTGATTATGTACATGTATCAAATGTATTATACATATAGTTAAGCACACTATATATTGTTATAACATGTAATTAATCTACCCATACAAATATAAAGAGAATTGAAAGTTTCGCTATGATGAAAAAGGAGGGAGTCAAAAGTTGAATCTCTTGAAAAGTAGGAGATTTAACAACTCAAGATATAAAAAAAATTAAGAAATAAATCAAAACATAATATTATGACTCGAGTGCAAGTTGATGAAGCTAATTAATTAATACCATTTGCAACAATTTGGCCTAAATGTAATGTAAAAACCACGAAAATAATAACAACAATAATTATTATTATAATTTTCCTAAAAATAAAAAAAATTTACAGCGACAAACAAGTCATTATTTTTAAAATTTTTAGGTTTAGGGTCCATTTAACATAATTGTTTTAATTCCTGTCTATCGAGTCATTTTTAGGCTCGAATAAGATTTGATTTTCAACGGTCTCAATTCGAGTTTTTCGTCCATAGGTATATTAGATATACCTATATGTGGGTCCCCCTACAATTGTTGGAATTTCAGATCGTGCCACGTGGCAAGATCTGAGCCGTCCACATCACTCCTGGTTTTCTTATATATTTTCTCCAACCACCACGACCTTGGAGTGTTAACGCCGGCGCTACTTTGGCTCGCCGCCGGTGAGTCTCCACCTCGCCCCCGGCCAGAGTACCGGTACCACCATGACCGCCTCGCGGCGATCTTTCCAACCATACCTATCACGACCACCCATGCCGCCGTAGTCGTCGTCGGTGAAGG